>JFGW01000299.1:0-34730 GCA_000729825.1 Epichloe sp. AL9924 | reverse complement strand
ATAATATTATAAAGTATTATAAAGTATTATTAGCTATTATTAGCTTTTATTAACTAGTATAAGCTAGTATAAGCTATTATAAGCTAGTATAAGCTATTATAAGCTAGTATAAGCTATTATAAGCTAGTATAAGCTATTATAAGCTATTATAAGCTATTATATTACTAAATATAAGAAAATACTACAAATACTACAAAATACTATAAATACTATATATAGTAAAAAAATCTCCTTATAGTGTAGTATATAGTGTAGTGTAGTATGTAATATAGTGTAATATATAGTGTAGTGTAGTATGTAGTGTAGTGTAGTATGTAATATAGTGTAATATATAGTGTAGTGTAGTATATAGTGTAGTGTAGTATATAGTGTAGTGTAGTATATAGTGTAGTGTAGTATATAATATAGTGTAGTATGTAGTGTAGTGTAGTATATAGTGTAGTGTAGTATATAATGTAGTGTAATATATAGTGTAGTGTAGTATGTAGTGTAGTATAATATATAGTGTAGTGTAGTATGTAGTGTAGTGTAGTATGTAGTGTAGTGTAGTACAAAGCTCTGACTATATAATAGGCTATATAGTCTTAAATCTATTAGCTTATATATAGAAAATAAACTAATTAGAGCTCCGCTACTATCCTAGTAATTCTAAAATATTAATATTTATTATAAACTAATTATAGTATAGATTTAACCTCTATTATTAGAATATCGAGATAGAAAAACCTATCTTTACTATAGTAGTATAATAGACTATCCTTATATAAATCCTATCTATATAAAGGAATCTTTAGTCTAATTCTAGCGTTTTTTACTACTTATCTTTCTTAGTATACTCTTATAGCTATAATAATCTAGCTAAATTTTTAATTAGACTAATACCCCTAGATAATCCTAGCCTTAAGGTTATTATCTATAATTACAGTGGTAATGTATTTCTTTATAATAAAATACACGCTTATATCTAATTTATTATAGTAGCTATTCTACGCTACCTCCCTATATATTACCTTTACTAGTAATCTTAAAAGCATATCTAGTATAATATTTAGCACTCCTAGTATATGCGTTACCTTTAGATTAAATTATAATAAATAATTTATAACTTTAGCTAGTTTTAGATTAGCTTTATCTAAATCTATTATAAAGAATAATATATGCTTAATAATTCCCTTTACTAGGGAATAATTAGTTAAAATATTAACTATAACGCTATTAGATTAAACTATCTTTCTTAGCTTTCTAATGCTTTACGTAATTACAGCCACTTCTGCCTTAGTTAAGCTATAGCGTTTCTTAACGCTTAATATTACCCTTAAAAGGAATAGAATTAGCTATATCTAGTTATTCTTAATGTCTCTTCTAGGAATGCTTTAGCTATCCTATTCCTCTTATAATTAGAAGGCATATAGTCCGAATCCTTCCTTGCAGGCATCAATTTTAAGGAAAAGTGGCTTGCTTAGATCATGGTGCCAACAGACCAAAGCGACATTATGGATGATACTCGTGGCAAGAAGGTTTTTTCTCTCTTTAATAAAACAGGATTTTTCCACTAACTGCTAATTAGAAGAGACCACTAAGCCTATATAGTAGTTATATTAAATCGGGGTTTTAAAGCATTAAATGTAGAACTAATAGGTTTTAAAAATTCCCTTGCTTTTACTTAATAATTTATGGATTAACTCTTTTAGAAGTATAAGCACTTTATTTATATTTATATTAATAATATTATTATGTTTTTAGATAGTATTAAGGAATATTTAAAGTATCTTAATATTATACTTAAGATCCTTAAAGAAAATAGGATAATAATTATAGCTAAGAAGTCTTTTATTAGTTACCTTACTATTTAATTGCTTAGTTTTATTATTAATAGTAATGGAATTATTAATATAAATAATAGGCTAAAAGCGTTTTAAAAAATAATGTTCCTAACTAACTTATTAAGTCTTAAAACCTTTATTAAAATAGCCGGATTTCTTCGCAATAGAATCCCGTGGTTTAATATACGGATCCGACTATTGTAGGCATGGAAGACAGCGTTATTAAAGGAATTCCGTGAGAAGGACGAAAAAATCCTAGCTTCACCGCTAATTACGTTCGATAATCCGGAAGAAGCGGATCACTAGGAAATCAAACGAATCTGTGGTTATTGCGTTAAGATTTTTAAATAAAATAAGACCGCAAGAGTGAAATTCCTTATCTAATAGAAGGGATTTATAGCTAAAGATAACTAATAGATAAGCAAAAGCGAAATGCAAGTTAATGTAGCTAAGATAGTGAAAGACTATCTTAAGAAAAACCTAATTAATTAGCGAAAAGAATATATAAAGAAAGGTCTTAATTTGCCTATAGAATAGTAATAGTAAAGGAAAAAAGGTAATAGTAAGCTATTAGATTTAATAGGCTAGATTAAAGCTATTAGACCCTTTTATATATATTATTTTTTTGCGCTAACTAAAAGAGAGCCCTCTTACTTAAACCTTATATTATCCCTAAAACCACTATAAGCTTAGCGTAGTTAAATCTAGTAGGAGTGTAGTTAAATTCATTTCTAGCCTGATTTTTGCTTTATTGCACTTAACTCTAAAGACAATAGTGTAGACAATAGAGAGTTCCGAAAACTGCGGCACGCGGAACTAAACCAGCTGAAGAGAGAAAAAACCTTCTTGCCACGAGTATCATCAATAATGTCGCTTTAGTCTAGCAGGGGGTAGATATCTAGCATGGTCACACATTGTTAAGCGGTCTTATATTAACTATAACTCTTCCTTTCCTTTCCTAGCTAGTTTCTTACTAAACTATAAACGCTAGATATGCTATAGCTACTAGCTTGTCTAGATACAATATCTTCCCTTTGAGGTGGAGTTCGTCGTGTACTTCGTTAAGTTTGCTCGCACCACTCTGTCAACTTGATCAACTAGGTCGTTAACTTGATCAACTAGGTCGTCAACTTGATTAACTAGGTCGTCGATCTTGCTCTTCTCGTGCTGTTTACTTCTCTTTTCGTCTTGCTTAGATTCGGATAATCTCTGCACCAACTCCTTTTCCGTACTAATACAGAGTAAATCCGCCTGTCCGATGCTGGCTAACGCACCCGTAATTGTGGCATTTACTGCGCCATATTTGTCCGCAAAACGAAGAGCCAAAAGGTCAGCTCGCGGTGGAATTGCTACCACTTGTTACGTGCTAGTTTGGCACGATAGGGGGCGAATCCGTTAGAGGGGCTAATGAATTTGCGATTATAAAGTTATACTAAGTTTACTTATAAAAGCTACTATTAGGGGTATAGTAAGATATTAGAAGTAAGTTAATTCTATTCTAGCAAAGTCCGAATCTGGCCTTATATCGGCCACCCTTGCGTTCCGCCACGTAACAATAGGCCTCTAAAAGGAATAATAGTTATCTATATTCCTTACCTTAAACTAATTATCTAGAATCTAGACCTTTATATTAGCTAAATTTACTACTTTAAGTATTAGGAAACTATATAACTTATAAGTCTCTTTATTCTTATTATAAATATTATCCTTATAATATTTAATTATTATATTTAACCTCTTTATAGGGAGGGCCTTCTTCTTGCCTAATATAATAATATTACGGTAATCTTATTATAGACTTACTCTTTAGCTTTTTCTTAGCTCTAAAGACTTATATTATTATTATCAACTAGTATTATTATTATTATCTTTAGCTTCTTTTTCCTTAGAGACCTTAGAGGCCTTCTTTTTATTGGAAGATTCCCTTATTTACTAAGGAATAATAGTATTACTATATATACTTTACCTTAGGTCCTATATAGTTTTTCTTTTCTCTAGACTTATAAAAAGAGAGGGTAAGAACTATTATAGTAGTAGTAATTATAGTAGTGGTATTACTTTTACTATATTACTACCTATATTATTATTATCTATAACCTTAATATTTAGTTAAGTAAGATTTTCCTTATTAGATCCCTTACCCTATGTTTTATCTATAAAGTAAATAGTCTTTATAATTACTTAATTAATTAGAATATTAATAATTTAATAACCTTCTTCCTTAAAGGAAGGGTTTATAAGCTTTACTATATATAGATTCTCTTTATTACTAATTTAAGCTAGTAAGTCACTCTTATTAAAGTAAATATCCCTTACTAAGACTAGCTTTTACTTATTAGGTAGCTAGATCTTATAAAGGCAATACTTAGGTCCCTTTATACTAATAAGTCTGCTAATCTTAGCTCTTAGAGCTATCTTTTATGCCTTTATATAATGTTTATTAGGAATCTATATATATATAAGGCATCCCTATATTTTTAAGTAGTAAATTAAGGTATTATTTTAAAGACCTAATATCTTAAAGAGAGTCTCCTAAGGGGAACTACCCTCCCTATTTCTGCTTATAGGAAGTAGGTTTATAATCTTAGCTATATACCTTATTATAAAAGGCTATAGTAGCTTAGGAAATTATAACTTAATTATTATTAATCTTACTACTTCTATAAGAGTATATCCTATGTGTTTTACAATACCTTAATAAGCTAGAATATAAGGAGTGCCTATATAGAAGATAATACCCTTTTTCTAATAGTAAGTCTTAAACTTCTCTCTAAGGAATTTAGTAGTATTATCTATATAAAAACACTTAACTATATAACCTTCTTTTAAGTTCTTTACTATAGTCTTCTAGGCTATAATAGCTTTAATTATATTTACCTTATTAATAGTTAGGATTACCTAGTAAAAACGTGTATAAACATTAATTAAATATAATATATAGTTTTTACTACTAAAACCTTCTAGCTTATATTTAATAAAGTCCTAGAAGATATATAAAAGGAAATGTGTAGTGTTATTTAAATTATCTTAATTAATTTGCTAAGGGGCTTTTATAGGTAAATAAGCTAGGCACTAAAAATTAGCTAGTAATTAAGGGTTAATTAAGATTCCTACCTCCTTATAAGCTTTAATAATATAATTTTTACCTATATAGCTAAGTTACTTATATATTAAGCTAAATTTAACCTACTTAGTAATTAAATTACTTAATAGAGTAGTAAAGTTAAAATAGGGTTCTTTATCCTAAAGCACTAATATTAAGATATTAGATTTCTATTAGTTTTAACTAAATAGTCGCCTAGTTATAATAGAGATTAATTAGTCTTTATAACTATCTAATATAAATCCTCTAAGTTTAAGGACCCTAGGAGAGATTATATTAACCTCTGCTTATAGTGTATAATATATATTTAATAGCTCTAAGAAGCTATTACTAACTAGAAGATATACTATTCTAATTCTAGGTATATAAAGATACTAACTATTACTTACTATTATTAGCTTTATGTTAATATTAGTATTTAAATAGGTAAATCACTTTATATTATTAAATATATATATATTACACCTAGTATTAAGAATATAATTATCTTTAATTAGATAATCTTTAGCACTTATATACAAAGCTATTATCTTATAATTTACTACTATTAGCAAGAGATTACTTCTAGTGGTAATAATATCTAGTAAAGTAGTAGTTATTACGCTCTTTAGTGAAGCTTTATTTCACTATTTAGGTGCTATTTTAGGGTAAAGCTTATAATAAGCCTTCTTTATATAAATTTTTCTTCTAGGAGAAATTATATCTATAGTCTAACTTTATAGGTTTAGAGGTATTATTCTTCTTTTTTAACTAATTCCCTTTACCTTTAGTCTTTTAATTATTATTTATTACTTTAGTTTATATATTAAAGTTTATCTTCTAGTCTTTTTAAGACTTATTTACTTTATATATTAAATATATAAGTATATTCTCTTTTATTAAAAGTGCCTTAGAGAAACCTTTTATTTTCTAAAAGCTATAGACTTTAGGTATAGAGTCTTTTACTGCCTTAATCATTTATAATACCTATATAATATCTAGAATTACCTAGATCTTATTAATTTAATTCCATAGATTTTAGTAGTAATTAAGCTAGGTTTATATTATTAAGAAGTTTAATCTCTTAGACTTTAAGAATTTATAAAGTAGTTTAATAATTACTAAATTAGCTTTAAAGCTATAATTACTCCTAATTAACTCTATTATCTTAGTAGCTAGTGTTAAAATACATAAGGCTTTGTAATCCTAGGTGCAGATGGATCGGTCCACTCTTTTGAATTTAACAGGTTATGAGCCCGGTAGCGCAGTGGTTAGGCCCACTGCAGCGTTTCGCCTACCACAGTGGAGCACTGCTCTGCGAGGCAAGGTTACGAGTTCGAACCCTGCCGAAATAACTAAAAAATTCAATTGCTAGTATAAGCCTAAGACCTCTATAGGGCACCTGGATGTGCAATTCCAGGGGGGGTGTTAAAATACATAAGGCTTTGTAATCCTAGGTGCAGAAGGATCGGTCCACTCTTTTGAATTCAACAGCTAGTATAGTCTTAGTCTAGCTAGTATAAGTTAGGTTCTTCTAAACCTATAAAGAAAGGCTTTACTATATTATAAATATAACCAGCTTTACTTTTCCGCACCGACCCTAAGGTCCGGAATCGCCTCTAAAATACAAATCACATTAATATTTAAAATCCTTACCTTTGTTTCTCCCCCCCTATAATATTATATTATAATAGAGCTAGTGGTAGGAGTGCGAATAAGACACTAATAGTAATTAACATAGGCTTAGGGGGGCTAGCTTAGAGTAGCTACTACCTAAATATAGGAATAGAATAGTTTAATATCTAAAGGAGTAAGAATAACCTAATAGCAGACTAGAACTAATTTGTATATCCTAAAGATATAAAATATTATAATAAGATTACTAGCCTTATCCTAAATAATAAAGTCACCTAAGTGTAGTGTATTATAATAGCTATAGCTAACTAGGTAGCGAACCATGCCTAAGCTAAAATAAGAACTATAAATACTAATAATAGTAATATCTATACTACTAAAGAAGTGTTAAAAATAGCCCTTAAGAAGGCTATTAGGGAGAAAGCTAAAGATAATAACTCCCTAACCTAGGTAAATATTATAGCTAGGCTTACACTAAAATAACTAAATACTAACCCCCCCCCTCTCTAGATCCCTAGAAGATAATATAGAGAAGTACTTATAAAAGGAAATACTATATAAGAATTACTTTAGTCTAGGGGCGTAGAAGATATAGTTATAGCTATAAATAAAGCTATTAGATAGGCCTTAGTAGTAGTAGCTAGAAGACTCCCTAGTAGGGATATAATTATTACCTTTAAAGGAAATATAGTATAGTATAGAGAAGACTAGAAATAAATTACTAAAGTGTTTAGCCTAGAGGTAGCTATTTACTACTATATACTTAGCGTTATTATTAAGGGTTTCCTAATAAAGTATATATCTATTAAAAACCTAGTAGTAAAGATTAGAAAAGTAAATAAAGTAAATATAATTAAGGTAACTATAAGATGCCCTTAGGGCAAAGGCACTTAGTAAACTACTTTAATTCTTAGACTAGCTAAAGTTAAAGATACTAATAAGATATACTAGGATAGAATAGTCTTTAAAGCAAAGCTATTCTAAGCTAAACTATATAATAAGACCCTATAACCTAGATAGTGTTATAACTACTTCTAAATAAGACATATTACTAAGTTTTATAAGGTAGTACTAAGGTATAGTAAGTATAGAACTAGCTAGTATAAAGATAGAGAGGCGTTATACCTTATAATAAATAAATAACTTAAGGAAAACTATATCCTATGCTCTAGGCTATACCTAGCCTAGTCTAGAGACTACCTAGTGCTAAAATAGAAGTAAAATATAGTAAAGGTAGGATACCTAGAATAACTATCCCGCTTTGCCTCTAGCTCCCCTAGTAAGAACTTAGCTCTAGCCTAAGAGAGAGCTAGTATAGCTATAGAACCTATAGTAATAATAGGAAAAAAGAGAGATTACCCTATAAACGCAAAATAAAGCGCTAAATAGCTAAGAGCTAGAAGTATTAGGTAGTACGTAAAATAACTTAAGGCTAGAATAGAACTAGTATAAGATAGCTAAGACCTATTACTACCCCCCTAATTAATATAGTAATATTATAAGTTCTCTTTTAGAATATAAATAAGAAGGATAGCCTAATATATATCACGCTCTGCTACTAAACTAATATAGATATAATAGTAATCTAAGAGTAGGAATATATAAAATATCTATAGCCCCCTATACTAGGCCTTGCCTAGTTCTAACTTACACACTATAACAGGCATAACGCTATATATATAAATAAGAAATATAATATAGGGTTATAGTTAGCCTAGGGAGGGCCTAATTAGTTACTAGTGGAAATTTAAGGGGTTAATATCTATTCCCTTTACTTAGAAGGTTATAGTAATAACTAGAACACCCCTATATAAGATATTAATATAGAGATACTATATAACTAAAGCGTATTTATAAGAGACTTTAACTAAAAGCACCCCCTTTAGGACAGGCTAAATAGAATAACTAATAGAGTAAATAAGCTACTAGAACTTATAAGCTAGTAAAGGCTTAGACTAGTAATGCCCTAAGGGGAACTCACTAGGTAATATAAGGATAATAGGGATAGTACTATAGACCTAGCGTAGGTAACCCTAGATATCTAAGTCCACTATAAAGGAGCAGAAGACCTTACTAGATCTAACTATATCCTATAGCTAATTAGTATCTTCACTAACCTATGAGATAATATCCTATAGACTCTTAGGCATACGTAAAATATAATAGATAAACTATATATAATAGCGGAGGTAGTAGTATACTTTTAACCTAAAAACACCCTAAACCTATAAGATAAAGAAGGGATAGATATATACGCTACTTAGCTTATTATAAACCTATAATAAATAGCGGATAAGGTAGCCTTATAGAAGCCCTAGGGGCTCCCTAGCCTAGAGGTATAGTGGTTAAAGATAGCTAAAGAGGTAGTTACTGAAGCTAGGTAAGTAAAGAGATAATAGAGATAATAAAGAATAGAAGTAAACTAGTAAGCTTATACTAAGGTAAATAAGGACTAAGAATAAGTTATTAGGACTAAGAGAAGAAACATATAGAGGGAAGCCTTATAAAAGGCTAATATATAGAGAAAGGATAGGGGAGCGTAAAGACTAGAGAGATAGGCCTAGCTCTAAAGCTAGGCCTCCCTAGAACTGCCTAGACTACTAGAGCTAGAAAGGACTAAAAACAACCTAAAGTTAGCTACTATATATAAGGGTAAGGCAAGTATGCTTATATAAAGATTCTTCCCTAAGCTTATAGCAGACCTTTCCTATATCCTAGACCTTACCTTCCTAGAGCTAGATAATACGCTATTCCTAAATAATAACTAGTTTAAATTAGAAAAGATATTAGATATCCTATTAGATATAGCTAGCTAGAAAGCACTAGGTAATAATAAGCTCCTAGCAGGCCTTATTAAGGCCTATAGTAAGCTAGTAAAAGAAGCTATAGCCTAACTCTTAAACGCTATCCTTAAAGTAAGATATTTCCTAGCCTAATTCTAGACTACTAAAGTAATAGTAATTAGAAAACTAGGTAAGATAATAAAAGAGATAAGGAAGGCTAATATATAGAGGCTTATCTCCTTACTAAATATTATAGGAAAAATTATAGAAGTAGCAATTATAAAGTAACTTATAGCCTTTACTAAGGCAGAAGGACTCCTCCTAGAACTATAAATAGGAAATAGAATAAATAGGTTAATAAAGACTATAATTAAGGTCCTAGTAGAGTGCGTAAGAGAGGCTTAGAGTAGAGGTAGGATTGCCTTGCTTGCCTAGATAGATATTTTATTTGCCTTTAATAGAGTTAGCTACTTATACTTAATTTACTTACTAATCTAAATAGGAATCCCTTATTAGCTAATAGCTATAATATAAAGCTTCCTAGTAGATAGAATAAGCTAGCTTAGCTTTAATAGAGAACTCTCTAGACCCTTTAAGATTAAGGCTAGTACTCTATAAGGATCTTCTCTCTTACTAATTCTCTTCCTCCTTTACTTAGTAAAACTTTATATATATCTCTAAGCTATCCTAGGTATAGTAGTAATTAGATTTACTAATAATATAAATATCACAGTATTTAGCAAGAATATAGCGTAAACCTAGAGAAGGCTTAAGGCTATATAGAAGATCTATAAGGAATAGGTAAAGGAAGTAGAAGTAAAGTTTAACCTAGTAAAAACTAAACTTATACACTTTAGTAAGGCCTATAGGCCCCTATAGGTAAGGGTCTAGCTTAGTATAAAGAAGATAGTGCTAATAAAGGTATACTAATTCCTTAGGGTATAAGTAAATAAGAAACTTAACTAAAGTGCCTATAAGAATATCCTTAAGGGAAGGCTAACCTAGTAGTGGCTTACGCTCTTTATATTAGTAGCATTAGTATAGGGCATTAGCTTTAGAGATGCCTAACTTATATATATATAGGTAGTCTAGCCTATTCTTACCTATAGGGCAAGTGCTTATTATACCCTAACTAAGAAAGGAGAAAAACTAAGAGAAATAGTTAGAAGCTTTATAGTAAACTAATTAACTTACCTCTAGACTATAGCTAAAGTGTTTAAGGCTATACTAGTTACTTAACTAGAAGTTAAGACCTATATCCCTCCCCTAGACCTCTATCTAAATAAGATAAAATAGAAGTTTAAGGAAAGAATTATGCTTAGTAAAATAGCAAATAAGATATAAGCTATAGCTAACTTAGTGTAAATAGTACTATAGCATAGAAAAAGACCCCTCCTTACTAATAATAAACTAGATAAATAACTATATAAGGAGTGGAAAAGAAAATAGGAAGACTAGTATTCTAATAGATAACTAGGATAACACAGGCGTAGAAGAGAGCTAATAGAGAACTACCCGCTTACCTATAACCTAAAGGATATCTAGAAATTTCACACTAGACTTAATAAGCATGTCTTCTCTATAATAATATAATTATATATAGGGAAGATTAGCCTTAATAAGTTCCTCCTCTAAAAGCATATTCCTAGGGTAGCTTTGCCCTTATATAGCTATGGCTATGTAGTTAAAGACTAGTATTATATAATTATTAATTACGCTAACTATAACTATAGACGCCCCTAAACACAATAGCCTAGAGACACATAGGAAGTAAGGCTAGCCCTAGATAATCCCTTAAGGGCAAGATATATAGCTAAATAGTTCCTTAGTATAAGAAGACTCTAATATTATATATTAGCACAAGACCTAGCCCTTAGCTAATGTAAACTAGGGGAGGATCTAGGCTACCCTAGAGGTAACTAAACTAATTAATAAACAAACACTATAGATAACTAAAGAGAGACACTAGGTAGGATAATATAGCTATAGAGGCAGGCTAGATATAAGGCAGAATTACACTAAGATAAAAAGACTATAAGTCTAGAATAGTTATTAGATTAATTTTAAGTTAAAAACTATAGGTATTATCTTACACTAGCCTACTACTACCCCCTTACTAACCTAGAATTAGCCCTATTTCTCCTTAGGAACTAGGATTATACCCTCTATTACCTTACTCTTGCCCTTAGCTACTAGGCTAGTAGCTAGGAGCTAGTTTATTTCCACTACCTAGGCATTAAGCCACTAGAGCTAAAAGATAACCTTATTATATTATTCCTTAGTAAACCTAGACCTAGCTAGGTTTAGGCCTACTACTATAGCACCTTACTTTTTCTTAGCGTAGTTTTTAGTATAGAGTTTCTTAACCTAAGCTATATAGTTCTCTAGGGCCTAGATAATTAAAGTTAGCCCTAAAATAAAACTACTACTATACTAGAGTAAAACCACTTATATTACTCCTAGTAACTATACTAGCCTAGGTATTAACTAACTACTAATGCTCCCCCCACTAGCTAGTGATATTTAGCTATAAGTAAATTAGCACTAGAGTAAGCATAAAATAAGCATAGAAGCTAATATTACCTTAGAATATCTATAGTTATAGACCTAATAGTTAAAGTAAGCATTAGATATTACCCCTTTATATATAGATTAGCCCTACTCCTAAACTAGAAATAAACTAACTTACTAATAATATTATAGTATTAGTGCCCTAGATTATTAATTAATTATATCTTATAAGATATGTACTATAGTGCTTAAGTTTTACCTAGCTACCCTAGATTAGACCTAGAATAGGCGTAAAATAGAGGTGGAAATAACTTACTTTAAGATCTTTAGACTTAGCTTACTCTAATTATTTTACTATAAGGGATTTCCTTAGATACCTCTCTAAGGTTATAATTTCCTAGGCAGATTAGAACTAGAATAGCACTAATAATAGAGTACTTATAGTATTTAGCGATATTTTGTCGCAAATTTCTGTGCAAAACGTTAGCAATCGAACTAGCACTAGGCTAGAAGAGCCTTGAATAGCCCTAAGAAGGGGTAGGGAGGGTTAGAACCTCACGGGGGGAAGAGCCCTCTTTTATACTTAAGAGGGAGGGGGGGGGAATAAATCGTAATATTGCCTAGAAAATGAAGCACAGGATAAATAAACATATAAATAGCGTGTAAGTGATTTAGAAGCAGAACTGCCTAGGCACTAGGCCTAAACCACTTACCCCTTACTATAAGCAAATAAAACTATATACTTAGACTTTATAAGGTATCTAGACTAGTACTAGGCTAGAGTTAGCTAAAAAGTAAGGCACTAGAGGAGCTAGGAGTAAAGTAAATAAAAAGTAAATTATTATTATAAATTAGAATTTACTTTACTATAGAATAAAGTAAGAGGCATAGAGTAGGGCTAGAATAAGGTTAAATTAGTATTAAAGGGAGCTAGATAGGTTTACTACTATATATTTTTCTTTTCTCTTATTTTCTATAGGATAAGGCTAGCGTAAGCTAGCACTAAATACCTATAGTTAACTATACCTAACGCGGCGTAGACCTAGAAGAGAGTTAGCGCTAGCCTGTTTATAGATATAAGGGGGTTTTCTTCCTAGTTTAGGGTTTTCCCTCTTAACTAAGCGGTTAGAGTACTAGGACTAGCTACTTAATTAGCTATCTAGCATAAAGAATATATATATAATAAATATAAGAATAGTATAATACTTATAGTCTTAGTTAAATATAGGATTTCCCTAGTAAGATACTTTATTAATTATATAATTTAGACTTATATCTTAACTAAGATCTCCTATTCTTTATAATTCTTAGCCCCTTTAAGAGATAAAATAACTATAAGTTAAGAGAACTAATTCTTTATTATATTATTATATTTCTCTAGTGCTAATATAGCTAGCGTTACTTAAGTAGTTATAGTATTAATAGCATTATTAGCTATTATATAACTTATATTATAATAATAAGGTTATATATTAAAATTTATATACTCCTATTACCTTAATTACTTAATACTAGTTATTATTAATTTAGTCTAGTAAAAGTTATAGTAGTAGCTCTCTCTTAATTAAATTACTATATAGCTACTAATATATAGAGATATAAAGTTAAGAGTAAAAGGTATTTTTAAATACCTTAGTTATATTTTAAATTAGCCTAGTTAGAGAGGAATGCTTTACTAAGAATTTACTATACTTACTTTACTTACTTTACTATATACTACTATACTTACTTTACCCTAGATAGTAATAAATCTAGATTATTAGCTTTAGGTGCCTAAGGTAGTTCTATAAGAAATATCTTGTCCTAGCCTACTATTTACTAAGATTTACCTAGAAGGGATTAACTTTTTAAAGTTATCCCTAAATCTTAATATATAGTTATTCACATTAATATATTATAAATACCTTACTTATAACTTATTAATTAATACTATAAAGGTTATGTATTTAATTCCCGCTTATATAAAGAGAGATATTATTTTTTTTAAATAAGGTATAATTAATTAATTTAATTATGCCTTATAAGGTTATTATTTAATAAAGGGGTAAGTTATTTACTGCCCCTTTAGTTATATAATTAATATGTTTTTAAAGCTATTAAAGGTTTTAGTGTAATTATATATAACTTTATAAAAGTAAAAAAAAATAGCTAAGTGTAACTAGGCGTAATTAGAAGCGCTAGGCTTATAACCTATAAGATAGTGTAAAAAGTAATAATAATAAATTTTGCTATCTAAGCTATTCACACACGTGGTATAATAAGGCTATATACGAGGGCAAAAGAGGGTCTTTACCCTAAGTGCCAAGGTCTCGTAACAAGGCCTCAAAGAGGGAAGACATCGCGATAGTGATGCCTAAGATGTGAGGCTGCTACAACCAACAGACAACAACAATAATCCCCGACATCCACATACCCGTACCACCTAGCCTTCTATGTTCTGCAATGGCACATACCCCCCTTCCTCTACCTTGCCTCTGCGTCCCACTATCTTCCTCACCCAGCCAACGATGCCCCTTCCCGATACCCACCTCTCCGCCTTAGGCGCCTTGCCGCCGTTCTTCGCCACCTCGTCTACGGTGGCACATTAGACAGGCCTCGCAAAGAGCTACTAAAACAGAAAACCTATATTATGATTTTAAGTAAACTATATAAATAGTAAATTAAATCTATATATAAATTTAAGGAAGTATATATATATAAAATAAAATTAAGCTAAGCTAGTCTTTACTTTACTTAACTCTTACATATAAGAGTAAGCTACTAACTTAAAATACTATAAGAAAATACTAGCTATTATTTTAAATTAGCTAGTATTACTAGCTAATATCTCTATTTATAATTACTTAGTAAAAAGCTTTATTAATAGTATTATAATATATATAAAAAGGCTATAATATAACATTAAAGTAAAAAAAGTAAAGGAAAATTTATATATATAACTTTATAGAATAATAGGATTATTTATAGTTTTATCCTTATCTAGTGTAATTAGGTTATCTTTAGTCCTAGGTTTTTTAATAAGGTTAACTAGCTATTCTTAGGAACTTATATTTAATTTTATATAGGTATCTCTATAAGTATTCGGAAGTTTATTGTTTTACTAGCTAGGTATTGCTAGTAATAATTATGTATTATGATAAATTAGATGCGTTGGCTATAACCAATGACGCAAAAAAAATTAAAAATCAATATAAGTATCTCTTATTAGTAAACTTACTTAGTTTTTATTAAAATAAGAAAATATATAATCTAGCTATTTATAGTTACTATATATACTACTAAAGTAACCTAGTAAGTATATATAAACTAGGAATAGTATAATAAAATTATCTTTATTTTATACTATTTATTACTTATAGTAGTTATAAGGATTTATATATAGCTTATTTCTTAATTAAATTAAGAAGGTATTTGTATATAAAGGTTACTTACTTTTAATTTATATTAGTTAAACCTAATCTTAAAGAAATTATATATTATAGCTAGGTAAAGTAAGAATAGTATATTACTCTTAGAAATAAATATATCGGCTAAGACTATTCTTACTTATATAAGCTTAAAGTAGCTAAGGTATACTAGGAATATTATATATAAGACCTTAAAAAAGGTCTTAGTTATATATTATAAAAAGTATTAAAGCTATATATATAAGCAGAGCATTGTAGTATTGTATTGTATTGTATTGTATTAACAATACAACACAATACAATATATTAGAAACTTTACAATATAATATAATATATGTATTATTTGTATTGTTTTGTATTTTTTTTTCTTTTTTTCTCTTTAAAGTAAATTCCTTAATTATAAGCATTCATAGAGTAAATATATACATATATATATATATATATATATAATAGCCTATAATAGCTTATAATAGCTTATAATAGCTTATAATAGCTTATAATAGCTTATAATAGCTTATAATAGCTTATAATAGCTTATAATAGCTTATAATAGCTTATAATAGCTTATAATAGCTTATAATAGCTTATAATAGCTTATAATAGCTTATAATAGCTTATAATAGCTTATATTACTTTAAAATATTATTAGTGTTAGAGTTTAATAAAAAATAAATAGAAAATAAAATATATAAATAAGAATATAAGTAAGTATAAGGGATTTACTATAGAAAAAGGTTAGTCTTTTATTTATTTAGTATTTTAAGGTTTTGAAGAATATTAGTATTATAAAAATGTTTTCTCTTTTATGTTCTTGTTAGTTACACCAAGATCGTTGCACTAGTGCACAAAGGGTACAATTCAATGAGGTTAATGATAGTTAATAGCTAAGAGAGAGAAGAGAAGAAAAGAGAAGAGAGAGAAGGAGAGGAATTTAGCTAGGAGAGAAAAGTGGGAAAAGTGGGTCTGCAGTGCGGAGCCACTGCGAGCGGTGTGGGTGTTGCCCGATGGCGGATACAGCGTCTATGACAAATAATATGCGCTCACGACTGTATTAGGGGAGCTGAAAATATATGTTACTAAACGCAATAAATTATATTAGAAGCATATAACTTCTAATATAATAGCTTTCTCTATAAAAGAGGAGCTTTTATCCTTCTATTTATATAATAGAAGATAGCTTTAATTTAATCCTTTTTTCTATATCTTTATCCTACTAGGGGATATCTTTTCTAAGTCACGTGCCTAATATATATTAGTTATAAGCCTAGAAGGTATATACCTATAACTTCCACTAAGTCCCCTATATATAAGATATATATATACACTTCTCCTTACTAACTACCTAAGTATATAATAGATTTAACCACTTCCTTATACCTAAGTCTTAAGACTAGTATTAAGTTAGTCTTTTTTAATAAGTAAGAAGAATAGTATAAAGCATTAAAGTAAGCCACCTAGAGCTAAGAGATCTAGGAAAGAGTTAATCCCTAGCTCCTAGAGCTTAACTCTAATTACCTAGAAAAGCCCTCTGCTATTACTCCTAAGTTATATAAAGCTCTTATTATAAAGAATTAGGGAAATAATACTATAAAGCTTACCTTTTAAGAGGCTTTGTCCTTCTTATCTTATAAGTTTATATCTAAGTATTAAGTATATAAAGCAATAAAGTCCTAAGAGAGGACTATTAGTACTTAGATTATAAGCACTATTAACCTAAATACTTACACTATAGTAATTAATAAAATCAAGGAGAGTAATATAGATAATAAGAAACCTCCTCTTTAGCAAATCTCTATTAAGCTTAAGAAGAGGTTTTCTCTAGGGTAAGTTATTATTAAGTTAGAGGTCTTAGTAAAGTATATAGCTTACCTTAATAATGCTAAATATATAAATATTTAATTTAAGCGTTAGATTAAGTAATAAAGGAAGCTATACTAGAAAGCATTAATATATAAGATACTATAGGGTAATATAAGCTATACGCTTAGCCTCTAGAAAAGGAAGCTATATAACTACCCTTAGGGAGCGCTCTAACTAAGGTAATAAAGGTTAAGGCTAAAAGAATAATAGTCTAAAGAAGTGCCCTTACTATATAGGTAAGGCACTAACTACACACTTTTAGTCTCCCTAAGTATACTATAGCTTACACTATATAGTAACTAGTAAGAAAGCTCTAGGATTTAAGCCTTTTATAAAAGTTAACTATAAGAAGGTTAAGGAATGCTATAAAAGCACTAAATAAAAGAACCTATACTCTAAGGTAGTAAAGGATAGGTAGATAGTAAAAGGTATTAAGGATTATAAAGGAGAAAAGTTACCTAGTGCTATTATAGTAGTAATTATTAACCTAAAGATTCTTAAGAGAGTAATTCTAGCTCTAGGAAGCTATACTATACTTAAGAATATAAGATATATACTCTCTAAGAGCACTCTCTTTAAGAACTATAGTGCTCTTTATATTATAAATAATATTAGTTACTTTAAACCTAGTACCTTTAATAAAATATATAATAATTACCTTAAGGCTAGAATAACCTCCTTCTAGATTACTAGAAGAGGTACTTATATAATTAAGAATATTTTTAATAGACTAAAGGGAGAGCTTATAGAAAGCCTTACCTTATATAATATTACACTTATGTCTGGTTTTTATGTAAATATTATATTAGAGAGCCTTCTTTAGAAGAAGGGCGTTTAGTATTATAGAGTAAATTACTCCTTATATATTAGACTCTTTTATAGAAGCTTATTATTAGTAAAGCTTTAGAGAAAGTATAATATTATTTTCCTTTAATATAAGCCTCTCTTTTCTTATAAAGGTCCTAAGTTAGTAATAAATTTAGCTATAGCACTAGTAATTTTCTTAATAATTAATCTAAAAGCATATAATAACATATAACGCTTATAGTGTAATTACCTAAGTAAGGACCCGCGCCCTATATAAGCAGACCCTAAAGAGCTATAGTATCTTTATTCTAGGTACCTTAGTAAGAATACTCTAGCTAAGAGTTATACTTATATAAGGGGAGTGCGATTATATAGAATAAAGCGTAGGGACTATAAGATATATTCTCTTATTTACACTTACTAAGTTATTTTAAAAAGACCACTAGAATATATATTACTAAGGCCTTTTTAGAGGATTTATTAGGAGCTTTAGGACTATAAGCCTAGTTATAATAGTATAAACTAGTTAATAGTTATAAAAGATAAGTTCTTAGGCATAATTTATATACATATATTACCTAATAAATCGCAGGTAATAGTGTTTAATATATTAATTTACCTTCAATAATAGGTTATAAGGTAATTTAGATTATTAATTACAAAGACTAGGCAAGATTATAAAGAAGCTATTATTAGCTAATTTAAAGATATAATCTATTGAAATGTAAGGAGCTAGTTGCCAGCTGGCAACAGCTGTACAGGTGTAGCTCTACAGTTAGGGACTAATAGAACCACCACGTTAAATATTTAACGCAACGTAACGGAAGGTTGTGGTAATTATTAACTAATAGAATTCAATCTAGATGACTTTTACGATATCTTATATACTAATAGAATTGATTTTAGTGACGTTATACAGGCAATGCGGCTATTAGATTAAGAGGCCTAGCTATCTAGCTAGATTAAAAAGATCTTCTTCCTCTTATATACCCACTAACTATATTAGTGGATCTAGGCCACTAGAGAGGTCTTAAGAGCCACTTTTGATTTTCCGCAAAATTCATTTGTATATAAAATCCAAAAGATCGACTCACTACTATACAAACTAGTAACCTATATGCACTAACTTTTAGTCTAAAAAATATTCCTATATAAAATAAAAGCCCTATTTTCTAGCTTTAATTTGCTATATACAAGACTTTTGTACGACCTCTAGTTAAATAGAAAATCGCTATTAAAGATAGCTATAGGGTAACCCGTGTACAGGGTAACCTGCTTACGTAACCCTAGCTTACCTAATTACTAGTAGCGCTATAGTTATAGCTACGCTTGCAGCCACAACACAATTGAATAATCTATAATTAATTTAGATTAGTTATCCACACGGTTAGTCACAGCTATTAATAGCTATAATATAGCTATTAATAGCTACCTTCGCAACCATTAACAGCTATAGTGTAGCTATTAGGCTTGCAATGCAAGCTAGTAATAGAAAGGTCCTTTAACTAGAAAGGGCTAAAAATAGGTCTTATTTTTAACACCCCCTCTACAAAAGAATTACATATAAGCTAATTAAAAGCGTATAAAGTAATATAAGGTAAATAAGAACTTTTAGATAAAAACAGATAAAAGGGAAAAAACAGGAAAAAATAAAAGACCCCCTTTTTAAATTCCTAGCTATTGTTAAATATAGCTCCCTTTTTAGCGTTGTTTTTAGTTCCCTATTAAAGGGATTTAGTTGTTGGTTTTTAGTGATTATTAAGCCCTAAGAGCTTAATAAAAGCCTAATAAAGAGGTCTAGATAGAGGCTTTGTTAGACTATCTGTAGGCATTGACTTTGTATCTAGATATTTAATCTTAGCTAAACCCTCTAAAACCTATTGCCTAATATAGTTAAACTTTAGCAAGGTATGCTTTATATGGCTATGTAAGGCAGGGTTATAGGCAGTGGTTATAGCGCCTTGATTATTATAATATATCTGGATAGGGGGAGAAATAGGGGTTTTTAGCTCCTTAAATAAGCCCTAAAGCCACTGTAGCTCCCGGAAGGTCTTACAGATAGCATTAGCTTTAGCTTCTAATGTTAATAGAGCTATTGTACTAGCTTTCTTTGATTTCCAGCTAATAGGTCCGCTAGCTAGCTTAAATAGATAAGCATAGGTTAATTTAGAGGTCTTTTTATCCGCTGCAAAATCACTATTATAATAACCTATTAGGCTTTTACTAGCTATACCTTTAGGGTCTCCCCTATAGATTATAGTAAGGAATTTAGTCCCTAATAGGTACCTAAGCAGATTTTTAGCTACTTTTAGGTGCTCTATATAGGGCCTAGCTAGTGCTGTAAATAGCCACTAAAGTGTAAAGGCTATATCTAGCCTTATAAGTAACATTAGGTATATTATAGTCCCTATAATGCACTAATAAAGCTTGATTTCGCTAGCTATTAATAGCTTAGTGGTCTGCGTAGCTAAAACACCTAGCTAAAGAGGTATACTAATAGGCTTACTATCTAGCATATTAAATTAACTTAAAGCCTCTAAGATATACTAAGATTAGTGGATTTTTAGTATCCTATTAGGTCTATCTTGTATGATTTGAACCCCTAAGAAGAATTTAGCAGGCCCCCTATCTTCTATTAGATAGACTTTATGAAGTTCCTTTTTAAGTCTTTGGATATAGGGTAAATCCAGTCTAATTAGAAGGCAGTTATTCACGTATGTGATAATAAAGGTTTTGGTGAAGGAATTATAGAATATAGCTAGGTTAGATATTAGAGGGTTAAATCCTAGGGACTTTAGCACTGCTATTAGTGCTTGTTACCACTCCCTTAAGCTCTGTTTTAGGCTATATAAAGACTTCTATAATAGAATTACTTAATCTTCAGAGGGTTTATAGCCAAAACTTTTAGCTAATTTAGCTAGTTTAGGATTTGCTTTAAGGAATTTAATAACTCCGTCTAGAATAACTATATAAATCTGTTATTAAAGCTTGCTATTAAGAAAAGCCCCTATAAAATTGACCTATTTGATTTCCTAGTTATTCTAAGCCACTAGGGCTAGTAAAATCCTCTAGCTAGGGGGAATGCTTGTGGCTGCAAAGGTCTCTAGATAATCTAGACCTTTGATTTGTATAAATCCCTTAGCAATAAGTTAGGCCTTGTATTTTAAAGGATTATTTTCTTTATCCTTCTTAAGCTTATACATAAGCCTATTCTTTAGTACTTTTCGGCCCTTAGGTACTTAGTCTTTCCTATAAATTTAAAAGTACTAGCCTTTAGAAGCTATTTGTATTCCTTATACGTAGCTTCTATCTATTTATCCCTATTAGGGCTAGATATAGCTTGCTTCTAGGTCTTAGGTTTAGGGCTATTAGGGTTGTTTTCCTTTAGCTTCTCCTATACCTTAAAGCAGATTTCTTTTATGAAATCTAGAGAAAAAGGGGAACTAATATTAACATCTATAGGGTTAATATTAGGGTTAAAGTCAGTAATTTTGTTAAAATCCGGGTCTAGAGTTAAAATCTGATTTCCTAGTTAAGTTATAGGCAGCGCCTGTACAGGAGCCTCTAGAATTGGTTCCTTAGGGGGTTATATAGGCCCTATAGGGTGTTTTTCTTAACCTATAGGGGGTTCTCCTATATTATCTATAGGGTAATCCTTTAAACCTTAATTTAGATCTTGATTTTCTAAATTATTTTCCCCCTCTAAAGGGTTATCCCCTATAGAAAGCCTAGGTAATCCTTTAGAGACAGGACCTATAGGTTCTATAATCTTAATAAAGCTAGTCTTTATAACTAGCCTTTTAGAGGGGATATACACTAGGTAGGTGTTAGAACCTAGTGTAGCTAAAAGTCTTCTAGGGATAGTCCTAGTAGCTAACTTCTAGGCTTTAGGTTATTTTTCTAGGGGGATTAGAATCTTATAGTGAGATCCTATAGCTCTAATACTGCTAATATTAGTTATATAGGGCTGATTTAGCTCCCTAGCTAGCAGTTATTCAGGGCTTTTATCCTTTATAGTATTAGTAGTTATATTAACTAGGTTAATAACTATAGGTAATATAAAACACTATAGACATAATGGTAATTTTGCCCACTAGATAGTAGCCCTTAATTAATCTAGAATAGTACAAATTAAACGCTCTGCTAATCCATTTTGCTTATGGATATAGGGACTAGAAGTTGTAAATTTAATCCCTTTAGAATTTAACTAGCTTTAATAACTAGAATTAATTTCTTAGCCCCTATTAAAGTGAAGGTGCCTAGGATATTAACCTAGTTGATTTTTAAGCCCTTTAAAGAAGCCCTTAATAGCCCTATAAACAGTTAGTCCTTCCTTATTAGGTAATAAGAAAACCCACTTATATCTAGTCTTTTGATTAACTAGAAATAAGCAAATTAACTGTTTATTGTACGGTAAAGGGCTGATTTTTAGCGTATCCCCCTCTATTCAATCTAGATGTTAGGAGCGCAGAGGTCGGAGACAGGACGTTTATAATAGTGGATCTTTGGAGAACCTTTAGGCCGCTCTAATAATAAAGAGGCTAGCTAGCTATAAGATAGCCACGTGTTTGTTAAGCAGGGTATTTATTAAGGATAGTATATATTATATATAGTAGGTTAGAGATTAAAACCTTTATATACTAGGCCCTAGCTAGTATCTTTCTAGTAGTAACTATAAATCTTAGCCTTTACTTTATTTATATTAGACCTAATAGTATAAGCTATAATAAATTAATCTCTAAATCTTTAAGGGGAATAAACTATTAGCTAGATTATTATATAGCTAATACTATAAAGGTCTATATAAAACAAGCTAGCACCTTATAATAATAAAGGTATAGATAATTAGTTATAGGATAGAGAACCCCTATAGTCTAGAATAATAAATAATAATAGGGTATAAGAAACACTACTAGTCCCTAATCTAGATAAAGGTATAGGTAATATAAATAATAATAATAGAGTGTTATAGAGATACTATAAGGTTATATAAGCTAAGCTACTATATATATAAAGAAGATAGGAGATTCTATAAATTAAGGCATAAATTAAGGAGATTAAGGCAAATCTATTATTAGCTAAACCTCCTTAGGGACTTATAATTACCCCTTAAACTTTAACTATAGTTTTACTAGTAGTCTATAGTAATTTAGTAGTAATTATATAGCAAAGTAGTCTTATTAAAATATAAATAAAAATACCTATATATAAAGGGGATATATATAAGAACCTCTAGAATTTCCTAGTAGATTTAAATATATTATTTAAATTAGACTATTATACCTTTAGGAATAATATAACTAAGGTAGTATATACAGGTAGCTGCCTAGCTAATAATACAAAGCAACAATAGATCCGTTATATAGCTATAGATAGGTATGTAAATTATATGTTACTTATATAGAAAGGTTTTCTTAATTAGCTAAAGACTAGAATAATAAATAAGAATATAAGGTACTTAGAAGTAATAAGAACTCTGCTAAATCTTAGGTAAAGGGATAACTAATTATTTTAAGCCTTTATAAGAGCTTAGACTAAGGTAGAAGCTAAATTACCTAGGTAATTCCTATATGCCTAAGAATTACTATCTTTCTAAATAGCTTAAATAATGCTATAAGGAAGCAAATAATTAGCTAAGAGTTTCTAATATTATAAAGCTAGTTATAAGGCTAGGGTAAGAAAGCAAAGGTTATAATAAATTTAGGCTAAAGTAATAAAAAAAGTCAAGACTATAAAAAAAAGAGGTAATGCTTTACATTACCTATAGATAAGGCATAGTAATAAAGCAAGAATTAAAGGAAAAAATCATCCCTAGTGTGCTTTAAATATAAAAAGCCTAGACATACTATACTAACTTATTAGGCACTAGACTATTTTATCTATAAAAGCAATAAGTATATAACAAAGAAATATAATAAGAGTAGTAATAAAGCTATATCTCCTAATATAATACTAGTTTAATTAGCATAGACCTAGGAATATAATCTTCCTATAGAATACCCTATAGATAATAGAATAAGAATATAAGTATCTTTATAATAAGATAACTAGTGGTTAGCTATATAAGCGCTATTTAACACAGGTGTATAGTTTTTAATAATTTATCCTAAATTATTAATAAAAAAGGATTAGAAGAGTATAATATAATTAGACTAGATACTAGAGAGTATAAGCCAAAAAGTGATTTTATATTAAGGAATTTTATAAAAATTAATAAAAGTAAAAGATAGTATAGGATTTATAAAGTTTTACTAAGTTAGCTACTATATTACTAATATAGGAGAAGGATACTAGGTATAGACTAGATTAGAGAATACTTACCTATAATTATATATTAGGAGCAGGGATTCTAAAGGTATCTAGTAACTAAAGAGCGTCTCTCCTTTACTTATAGAAAGTAGCGAATATATAGGGAGAAAAAACTAGTAGCGGTTACATTATTATTTAAAGTAATAAAGATTAAGCTAATACTTCTAAAAGAAAAGGATAAAGGTTAATTAGAGAACTTAGTAGTAATAGAAGGACAAATAAATAGTAAAAACACTATAATATTACTAGAATACACTTACTTATAGTAGAAAAAGCAAGGTATTATAATTATACTAATTTTAGGAAACATAAGTAGTAAAGAAGCTACATTAAATTAGAGTAAGAGTACTAAGCGTCCTATACTAATAATTCCAGACAAATATAAGGAGTTTATAGATATTTTTTCTAAAGAGCTAGTAAGTAAGCTTCCTAAACTAGGAGGTTATACTTATATAATTAAATTAGAAGAAGGGAAAACACTACCTTAAGGGCCTATATATAATTTAGCTAAGAGAGAGCTATAAGTTCTTAGGGAGTACCTTATAAGTACATAGCTTAAAGGGTAAATTAGAAGATTAGTTAGCCTAGCTAAAGCTCTAATTTTATTTATTCTAAAGAAAAGAGGAAAATTAAGGCTTTATGTAGATTATAAGGGCTTAAATAAGATTATAATTAAGGATAAGGCCCCTTTGCCTCTTATTACTAAAATTCTTAATTAATTAGCAAGTGTAGTTATTTTTACAGTCCTTAATCTTAAAGATACGTACTACTAGCTATATATCCACTTAGGTAATAAGTAAAAGATAGCTTTTTATTATTACTATAGCCACTTTAAATATCTTATTATGCTATTTAGACTAGTTAACACACTAGTAACTTTTTAGGAGTATATTAATAATACACTTAAAGGTCTTATTAATAAGACTTACATTATCTACCTAGATAACACGCTAATATATAGTAGCGTGATTAAGGAGCACATAGATTATATTAAACAAATCCTACGTAGGCTTAGAGATATAAGCCTTTTTATTAACCTTATAAAGTGTTAATTTTTAGTTATAGAGGTTAAATTCTTAGGCTTTAAGATATTACTAAGAGGTATTATAATAGATCTAGCAAGGGTTAAAGTAACAATAATATAGCTAATACCACGTAGTGTATTTAATATTTAGTTATTTCTTAGTTTTACTGGATTTTATTGCTATTTTATTAAGTAGTATAGTAAAGTTATTATTCTATTAATAAATTGCCTTAGAGGGAAGCAACTAGTAATATTTAACCTAGAACCCTATAAGTTAGTAGTATTTAGAGAACTTTAGTAAAGATTTTAAGAAGCGCTAATTTTAGTGTATTTAAATTTACTTATATATCTTAGAGTGAAGATAGATATATCTAGACATGCGATTAGGGCTATACTTATAATATTAGTGCTAGGTTACTAGCACCTAGTTGCGTTTATGTTAAGGAAAATAACTAATGCTAAATTATACTATATAACACCTAATAGTAAATTATTAGCTATTTAAGAGGCTTTTTAGGCCTAGAGATATTACCTTACTTACTTAGCTTATATAATTAAGGTTATTATAGACTATTTAAACTATAAGTACCTAGCTATAAAGCCTAAGCTTACTAGCAGGCAAGTAACTATACTTAATAAGCTTTATCTATTTAACTTTAAGATTATATATTATATAGGGAAATTAAATCCTACTAATCCCCTATTAAGAAAACTAGATTTTATAAGTAAGATAAGGAAAGCAAAAGCAGTAACTATATAGCTCCTTACCTTTTTATTTAAATTTATAAATACTAAGTAATAGGAACACTATAGTAACACTACTAGCGCTATAGGTTCTATAAAAACGTTATTTAGTATAACTAATAGTTAGTTATAAAGACGCTATAATAATACTATTAATATCTAGGGTTTTAAAAAATCATAACTTAACTATATTTTTAAGGAGCCTAATAATCTAGATATACTTAGAAGAGGTGTATTAGTAGGGTTATTTAATACTTTTTTTAGTAAGTAATAAGGTAGCTATAGTGGTACTACTAGCACCTAGTTTATATTATATTTATTACTTAGCTATTTTAATTTTCCTATTAAACTAGCTACTACTAAAAGGGGTAGACTAGTATAGGTAATTACTAGTAAGTAGTAAGGGTGCCCCTTAAAAGTATTATTTATCTATTCCCCTATAAGACTAGAGGTATCTAGCAAACTAATTACTTGTAGAGATGTTATAGCTAGGATCTAATCTATCTAGAGAACCTCTTCTAAGTTTAACTCTAGCTTTCTAGAAAGGAGCTTAGAATTAGAAGCCCTAATTTAAGTCTTATTATATAAAGCGCAGTAAGGCAATAACTTTACTATAGGTTAAAAGAAGTTACTTAAAAGCAGTAATTTAGTAGTGTTATAGATATAGTCTATAGGACCCTCTAAGCTATTAATGTTTAAGAATTATATTTTTATCCCTTAGGGAATAAGAAAAGAAATTTTACTACTAACCTATAATAACCCTACTACTAGGCATTAAGGAGTAAGTAGGACTCTTTATTAAGTTATAAACTAATACTATTAGCTAATAATAAAGAAAGATATAAAGGTATATATTAGCACTTATATAAGTTATTAGACTTTAAAACCAAGGCATTATAAACTATATAGCAAGCTAGCTACGCTACTAGTGCCTAATTACCCTTTTTAAGAATTATTAATAGATTTTATTACTAGGCTTCTACTAGTAAAAGACTTAAACTAGACTTATAATGTAATTTTAGTTATTATTAACTGTTTTATAAAATATAGTATTTACATTCCTATTTTAACGTAACTAACTAGTAATAGGCTAGTAACTATGTTCTTAGAATATGTTTTTAGAGACTATAGAGCTCTAGAAGGTATTATAATAGACTAAGGTTCTATATTTACTAGTGATTTCTAGATAACTTTCTATTACCTTCTTATAACTAAGCGGCTATTAAGCATTGCTTTTTATCCCTAGATAGATAGCTAGATAAAATATCTAAACTAAGTTTTAGAGTATTATTTAAGGGCTTTTACTTGTGCTAAATAGACTAATTAGGCAAATAACTTATTATTAGCGTAATTTGCGTATAATATAAGTAATTATATAACGCATAGCTACACACTAGTAAAGGCATTATAAGGTTATAATCCTAGAGATCTATAATAAGTAGTTATAGATATCCCTTTAGTAAATAATTAAGCTAAAAGTAAAGTCTTAGCACTAAGAGAAAATCACACTATAATTAAATAGCTTTTAAGTAACTTATAGACTTAGTATAAGAAATATTATAATTAGAAAAGAACTCTAATAAGGTTTAAAGTTAGTAATTATATTTCATTATTAATAAAGATTATTAACCTAAGATAACCTAGTAAAAAGCTAGCTATAAAGTACCTAGGCCCCTATAAGATTAAAAAGGTAATTAGGAGTCATAGATTAGTATATTAATTAAGGTTACTACCTAGGACTTATTTGTATAATATATTTAATATTACTAGTCTTAAGCCTTTTAAAGGGAACCTAACTAATATAGAAAATATATCCTTATTATAAGATAACCTTAAAGATAATAAATAGGAGTTTAAATTTAAGAGAATTATTTTATATTACTATAATAGAAGATAATGTAAATATCTAGTTAAGTAAAAAGGCTATAATACATTAGAAAACTTATAGGTACTAAAGAGGGATTTTATAATAAGAGATATTATTAAAGATTATAAGTAATAGTTAAATAGTAAGGTTATTATAAAGTACTTATAATTTACAAGTTAATATAAGGTTATTATAAAGTAGTTATAGTTTATAAGTTAATGCAGTAGGAAGTTAGAAAATAAAGTTATATTACTTAAATAATCTATTATATAGCTACTAAGCACCTACTCCTCTATAATAGAATTAGCTATAGTAACCGCTATTTCCTTAGTAATAGTAGTAGCTATAGTAGCTAAGAGGGTAGTGGTCTTAGAAGTATTTTTATTATTAGAATCCCCCTCTTTATATATATAGACCTAAAGTTTACTAGGGAGCTTAATAGGACTAATATAAGTAAGTAAATTAGTAGTATTAGGTATAAACTACTAGTAAGTTAGTTAAGTATTAGCTATATATATTAAGAAATCTTACTATTAGGATATTCTAGGCTATAAAGTAAAGAGAGTTTAAAATATTAATCTATATCTTAAGGTTTATAGTATTACTTAGTAGCGCTATTATAGTGTGTTTATTATATTTTACTTTATAAGTAATATTAGTAGTTATTTAGGCGTAATAGATATGTTTATACTTATTAGAATTTTTATAAGATAGGATAATATTCTATAGCTTTTTCTTTGCTTTTATAATAAACTAGTAGTAAGTTAGTAGTAATCTAGTATCTAGGTAGTAGAATTATACTTACTTTATTCTAATAGTAGTAGCTACCTTTAGGAGTAGCTTTAATAAGGTTAAATAGCCTATTATAAAGCTATGTAATTTAAGCTAAGCACTAGTAGTATATTAGTAATAAGTAAGTAGTTTCTAGATAAGAGAGATATACTATAATATAGTTTTTATTATTATAAAAGTAATAAGTATATTTTATTAAGTAGCCTATTAGATATTAGTAATATAAAAGCAGTAAGTAAGTAGAGAAGTTATACTTATAGATTTATTATATTCTTTAAGAAAGGTCTTTTTATTAATAAGATATTTAGGAATATTATAGCTACTGTTTTTTAGTAGGATATTTTATATTACTACTTACTAAGAGTAGCGTATATATAGAATTTTCTTTCCTATTATTCCGCTAGTAGTAAGTTAGTAATAGATATACTATAAGGATATAGTAAACTTATATTAAGATTTTAGAAGCTAAGTGCTTTTAAGGAGACTTAGTAAGAGATTTTTTAGAAGACTTTCTAGTAGCTTAACCTTCTAAAGCTACTAAAGGAGGCAGAGTCCTAATATAAGTACTAGATATAGTTAACTAGCTATAAGTTAGCTATAATAGACTAAATAAAGAAATTATGTTTAAAAGGGAATAAACTAATAATCTAGATAAAGATAAAGGATAAAGATAAATAATAGTAGGTAATAATAATAATTAGAGACTAAAGAAAGTTAGTAATTACTATATAATAGTAGTAAGAGAGCTATTGCTTAGCTAGCAAGGGTAACTTATAAGGTTAAGGAATATTATAAGAGAAAGGAAGTGTGTAAAAGGGGGAAAAAATTAGTCTTTTTTATATTAACCCTAGACCCCTTAAGTGATCTAATGTACCGCGGGTAAGTGATTTATAAATTATAATAATAACTATTAGCTTTGCTACTCACACGCATGCCTAATAGCTACAAACTTATAGTAACTATAATATAAGCCCTCTAGTTAGACTATTTAGAACTATAGCATTAAGTACCCTATTTATTTAAACTAATTACAAAAATTAACATAGGTTATCTATTTTTTTTAGTCTAGCTATATAATAGGTAATAATATTTATTTTACTATATTAAAGCTATATATAGGCTACTATTTAGATATTACTACCTATAATAAAGGGGGTTATTTATAATTAGTAGTATTATTATTATTGTTTTTTTACCTATATATCTAGATATAAGGTTCCTTATCTTGTTTTCTTATAAGCTTTATTATAGTGTCTATGCCTTAAGTAAGTAGCTCTTTTTATAATTAAGGTTAATTATATATTAGGGGGGTATTATATTAGGAGCGTAAAGAATGGAGATAGGATATTTATAATAGTAAATCTTTAAAGAACCTTTAGGCTACTATAATAATAACAAGGCTAGCTAGCTATAAGATAGCTATGTGTTTATTAAGCGGGGTATTTATTAAGGATAGCGCACATTATATATAGTAGGTTAGAGATTAAAACCTTTATACACTAGGCCCTAGCTAGCATCTTTCTAGTGGTGACTGCGAATCTTAGCCTTCACTTCGTTTATATCAGACCCAGCGGTACAAGCCGTGACAATTAGGATTTTAAGCGCTATAAAACTATGTTTTTAGTGATTAACACACATTATAATAAAGAAAACAGATTATACCTTAACCTAAAGAGAAAGGCAAGGACTATTTATTAATTAGACCTTGCTAAACCTCTAAAGTTATAGAAGAAAGCAAAGGACTATTTGTTTAGAGAAGAATAGTTAAAGGCAATAAATAAAGAGATTAATAAGCTAAAAGAATAAGGAATATAGCGGTAAATAAAGCATTCTATAGCTTATTTAAAGCTATTACTATTAAAATAGGTGTTTTCTTATAAGTTTAATAAGAAGGGGATATTAGTCTATTGCAAAGCGCGCTTATACGTGCGCGGAGACCTCTAAGATATTTCTATAATTAAACATACCTATGCTATAACACTTGCTACATACGTATTCTATGTATTTATAGCTCTAGTTACTAGATTTAACTTAGAGACTAGGTAATATAATATTAAGAATGCCTTCCTCTATACTAAATATAGAAAGTATAAAACACCTATAGTATATAAACTCCCTAAAGGCTTTATAATACTGTGAGGCCCCACTCACAACACAGGCGCACCACCAGCGCGCCCCGCGGACAGGCCGCACCCTAGGGCTAGGTCTACGTGACACTAGCGAGCTGCTAGCTATAAGCTAGTGACTCGCACGCATAACACACTTAGACCTAGCAAGCTTTAGTCAATATACTAGAGCCCCTATACCTCTTGCCTAGCTATCATTGTTCTCACAAATACTTAGAGAATATATAGAATTACTTAAGGCCCTCTATAGATTAAGAGACTCCTTATAACTATAGTTTAAGGAATTAAGTAAGTTACTTAAGAAGCTTAGGCTTAAATTAAGTAAAGAGAAGCCTTACTTATTCTATATAAAAGATTAGACTATCTTCCTTATATTCTTTATAGATAATATTCTTATAGCATTTTATAAGGATAATAAAGAGATTACTAACTATATTTCTAAGGGCCTAAAGGAAGCGTCTAAATTAGATAAGAAGGGTAAAGTAAGATTCTTCCTAGGGATCTAAATTATTAGAGATTAAGTATAATAGAGAGTGTATCTTAGTTATAAGGTATATATTAACAAAATTAGGGAGAAATTTAGGTAAGTAGGAAAAGGCACTTTCCTTACTATACTAATCCTAGTAGTAAAGTATTATAAGTTTAAGGGTAAAGCTAAGAAGTAGGTAATAAAGATTTACTAGGAAAAGATTAGATTAATCCTATATACTATAATTATAATTAGGCCTAACGTGGCTTTTATAGTAGCAAAGCTATTATAATACCTAATAAATCTAGGACTAAAGCATATAAAGGCAGTAGACTAAGCTATTTGCTATTTACTTATTATAAGCAAACTTACGCTATACTATAGTATAACTACTAAACTTTAAGCTCTTTAAATCTTAAGTAATGCTTTCTTTATAAATAATCTTAAGACTTATAAATTATTATAAGGATATTTAATTACTCTCTTTAGTAAACCTATTATCTAGAAAGCTACGCGCTAAATAATAGTCATAATGTCTATAATAGAGGCTAAATTACTTGCTTTATAATAGGTAGTAAAGGAGACTATAAGCCTCTAGCGCTTATTTAGAGATATTAAATTTAATACCTATAAAGACTAGATTATTAATTATAATAATTAATAAATAATTTAGCTTATACTAAATAAAAGCAAGTAATTAAATACTTAACTATATTATATTAATATTTATAATATATAGTTAAAGTAGGAATTTAAGAAAGGAAGCTTTAAAATCACGTATCTACTAATAGTAGAGATGCTTGCTAATAGGTTTATAAAAGTATTAAATTATTAGCACTTTAAATGCTTTAGATTAATGCTTAGTCTAGTAAATCTACGCATACTATATAATATTTAAAGCACATAAATTATTAAGGAATTATAGGTATGTTAATAAGGGGGCATAAAATTAATTACCCTAGAAATACATAAAGACCCCCTCCTTAGTAATTAAAGCGCTACTAAGGCAAATATAATTAGTGAAATGCTAAACGCTAAACGCTATTATACAAAAAAACGCATATAAATACTATTCTAAATATAAGGGAAAAGGACTTATATAAGAAGGTAAATAACCTCCTTAAGATATACTATTACCTTAGTTACTTTCTTATTATTTACTACTAAAAAGCCCCTAGTAATACCCTTAGCCTTATTACTTAAAGTAATAACCTCTTTATACACAAAATCTAGCTTTATAATAAGTTCTAATTAGAGTTATAGCGCCTTATAATACTACTTTACTATTTATATAATATATAAGAAAGTGTTGGAACAAAGGTGATATCAATCGCGCGTGCTAGCCGCAATTACTTGGCAGAAGGTCGGGCCGCGCGCGAGCCCCGCACGTGACCCACAACCGACCCCTCTCATTGGCTAGGAATTGTGGGGCTACAAACGCGCAACCCCTTTTTCCCTTCATTATCGCGGCTTCTAGCTTTTAGCTTCTCTTTTTAAAAGAAAAACAACGAAGCCTAGGATAGAAGATCATAATGATACTATCCCTCGGGCTCACACCCTATTTCTATTGAATTCAATACCCTGTGAATCCAACACTGATCAGTGGTTACCCTCACAGATAACCACGCAGTTTTCGAAGACCGCAGATCAGCAAGGTTAATCAGAAGAGGCAACTTACCTGACGACGACTTGCCTTATGAAATAGGAAGGCCACGTTTGACGATAAGTTGTGCTAACGGAAAGGTACGATATAGCTCTCTTCTTACTTCGGTATTAATATCTATATCTGTACGGACTCCGAAACAACAAAGAAGGGTTCAACGCCAGTAGCTGAGCTATCCCCTTGTCTTTCCTTGTTGTGCGTTCTATCACGCATTTGAAGCCGACCGCCTTGCCTCGCGATCCTTCACTCCTACACACCTCCTACCCTTTTATATCAAAAGATCTGTTTCCCCGATTAACCCGTCACAATGTTAGAGACAGCTGGACCGTTAAACGTCTCTGGATAATTTAGAGTCCCTAGTGAAAACGACAGCTATGGTGACGCTATGGAAGGCATCAAAGCCGACGATGGCGGCAATCCTGATAATGAAAGATTCCCCTATATCTCCGAAAAACTCTGACATTACATAACAGAGGAACTACTCCAGCACATAGAGAACTCTGAACACGAAGAGTTGACAACACCTGAGGAGATTACTCTCTACATCCTCATCAAAACCGAACAATATAAGGAGAGAGGACTATTCGGAAGAACACTGTTCTCTGAATTTAGTAATGACTTCTACGGATGGACAAGAGAAAAGTTCGTGAAAGGGAGAGACCTTTCCCAGAATGAACTTTGAGACTTCCTTCTCCACAACGGCGTGTACATGACTGTTGAGAGAGGCACGAAGATAGCTAATAACCTTGAAGAGGCAGCAGCCTGGGAAGACTTTCGATTCTGGTCCCTTAATGAGATCGAGAAAGCTAGGAAGAAGTACACGGACTTCAGGAAGAACCTAGAAAATGAGGATTTCTTTAGTGATCTACTAGATGACGGGGATGTCAGAGCCCGACAGCCTACCCCTTCACCCCGCCTGTTAGTACAATCACTGCCGAAGAGATCAATAAGCCGATCTCCTCTTAGAAGGTCAATTACTCCGGAAATGAGAGCACCAAAGGATGCCATTTGCGAACATCCGTAGGTGGCTCCCCCGCCTATACCTTTATCAGAGATGATACAACAAGACCAAGCCGACAACAATGCCGATGATGCCCCCGAGCAGGAGCATCACTAACGGAGTCAACCTCTGATGCCTAGGGCTAACAGCGCCCTAGCCGGCATAGCCTAGAGAGCGGCACTCCCTCCTACCCAACGCGGGAGGGTGGAAGACTGGAGATTACCTCAAACCCCGAGACCGTTGCCTATAAGGTCGTATCCCCAGACGTCAAAAACAATACCACCCCCTCTGCGGATACAAGAGGAAGCATACGGAGGACCTCCACAGACTTGGAGGCCGTCGCCGAAGCAGATCGTAGACCTGTCAAAGCTGTACCCCAAGGAACAACTCTACGGTGCTGATGACTACGATGTCCTTGAATCAAAGCTTCAAACATTCCGCAGGAAGTGTGAATTGCTTGATATCCACCCCAGCCAAACCGGCTACGCGTTCGAGGTCATGTTGAAAGGTAAAGCTCTGCGGTACTATGCAGACCACCTTTCAAAGCCTGGGCAACCACAAGACCTCCCCACGCTCGTTGACCGCATGAGGCAGCGCTTTGAGACTGAAGATACGAAGCAAAGGTATCTTCTAGAGTGGAACGACACAACTCTGCGAGGAATCATGAACGATAACCCAGGTAAATCGATGATCGATTGCTTTGATGACCTTGCAGAGAAGCTAGCCATTCTACAACGAGCAGTACCTGAAGTAGGCCAAAGCGAAAGGGCACTTCGGAATCAGATTATGACAGCTTGCAACGGCATCCCAGAATGCAGAGGAGCAATT
>JFGW01000298.1:0-34989 GCA_000729825.1 Epichloe sp. AL9924 | reverse complement strand
ATAGCAAAAGAATACGTATTATACAAGTTATTATTTTACTTGTACAATTAACACCTATATTGCTAGGTCTAGGCAAAGCCTAGATCATCACATAGGCCCTTTCCCTAGGTAACCTCCTTTCTCTTTAGCTAGCAATACCACGTATCCCCTAGGGACCCTCTTCCTGTAAGCCTAGGAAGAACCCTATTATAACCCTTGCATGCAGCCGATTCAAACCTATAACCTTAGGAGACTTATACAAATATTATAGTCTAGCCCTAAGGGCTAATCGCAGGTGTCTGCGCCACCATGTGGGTGATGTGCCTAATCCATCTGCGCCATAGCAAAAGAATACGTATTGTACAAGTCATTATTTTACTTGTACAATTAACACCTATATTGCTAGGTCTAGGCAAAGCCTAGATCATCACAATACTAACTACTTAAATAAACTAAACCTTATATAAAATGCTATCTAGTGTTCTTTGCCTTTAGTAATGCGTATGTAGTAAAACGCTAATTATATATCTAGCTTTATAAACCACCTTACCTTTAATAATAAATATAGTGTCTCCTTTACTAATAGTTATTGAAATGTAGGGAGCTAGTTGCCAGCTGGCAACAGCTGTACAGGTGTAGCTCTACGGTTAGGGACTAATAGAACCACCACGTTAAATTATTTAACGCAACGCAACAGAAGGTTATGGCAGTTATTAACTAATAGAATTCAATCTAGATGACTTTTATAATATCTTATATACTAATAGAATTGATTTTAGTGATGTTATACGGGCAATGCGGCTGTTAGATTAAGAGGCCTAGCTATCTAGCTAGATTAAAAAGATCTTCTTTCTCTTATATACCTACTAACTATATTAGTGAATCTAGGCCGCTAGAGAGGTCTTAAGAGCTACTTTTGATTTTCCGTAAAATTTATTTATATATAAAATCTAAAAAATTAACTTACTACTATATAAACTAGCAACCTATATGCACTAACTTTTAGTCTAAAAAATATTCCTATATAAAATAAAAGCCCTATCTTCTAGCTTTAATTTACTATATATAAGACTTTTATATAACCTCTAGTTAAAGAGAAAATTGCTATTAAAGATAGCTATAGGGTAACCCGCGTACAGGGTAACCTACTTACGTAACCCTAGCTTACCTAATTACTAGTGGCGCTATGGTTATAGCTACGCTTGCAGCCACAACGCAATTAAATAATCCATAATTAATTTAAATTAGTTATCTATACGGTCAGTCACAGCTATTAACAGCTGCGACGTAGCTATTAATAGCTACCTTCGCGACCGTTAATAGCTACAGTGTAGCTATTAGGCTTGCAATGCAAGCTAGTAATTAAAAGGTCCTTTAACTAGAAAGGGCTAAAAATAGGTCTTATTTTTAACAATAGTAAGGGGTAATAGTTCTATTCTATAATCTTATTTAGGGCGTAATAGTCTACATAGAACCTCTAACTACTACTAGGTTTCTTTACTAATAATACTAGGGCTACTACTAATAATAAACTCACTTAAATCTAACCCTTATCTATTAAGTCTATTACTTACTTTTAAATCTTAAGTAAATACTCCTAGGAAATATTATATAATAGTGCCTATAGTAGGTTAGGTTTATTTCTATTTGCATTATACCTAAGGCAAATATAGTAGTCTAACTTCCCTTAGTGTAGTAGTAAAATATTTACCTTACTCTCCTAAAATAAATCCTTAAAGTCCTAAAGCGCCTCTAGTAAGAAAGTAAGAAGCTCCTTCTCTATAGCCTTTAGGGTTATATTAATTTACAAAATAGATATAATTTCCTATAGGCTTATAGTGTAAAGCTAAATATATTCCTTCTATCTCTTTGCTTACTATACTATACTAGCAAAGGTTAAACCTAAGATAAATATTATAGGTTAATTAACCTTTCTATTAACTATAGCCTAGATATGTAAACTAATTCTACGTATACCTATTAGTGTGTTATATCTAAGGTGATTTTATTCTATTTTATTTATAGTGTACTAAGGATAAGTTACCTTATTAATCCTAGGATTATATATGCTATAATTAGCGTTTCCTATCTATCTAAATCTAACTAAAAATAAATAATATGTAATATATATAATTATTTCTTATAGCTCTCTTTTCCCCCTTATTTTACACTAATAGCTATATAAACTAACCTCTTAGTTAGAAAAGGGAGGTGTTTTAATTAAAGCTTTTAGACTAAGTATTTACTTATAGTAGTGTAGTAGTTATAGCCTATATTAACTTAAGTATCTATAAAGGTAGTCTTATTAATTAAAGTAAGAACTAAGAAGGGAAATAAATCTATATTATTCTAGATCTCTTTATAGTCCTTATTAGTAATAACTATATACTATAAAGCCTCTCTATACTTTATTCCCCTATTCCCTATTAAATAACTTAATAATAGGGTTACTCTTTTCCTAATTATCTTATAGACTTAATATCTAAGTCTATAAAAGTTATATTCTTTATATTATAAATATTAATAGAAGACTTCTTCTATAGCTAGATAATAGGGTATAAAGAGTATACTATAATAAAATACTTAGAGAAGCTATATTATATATATTTCCCCTTATTATAGTGCGTATTAAGTATATCTTAGGTAACCTATTTAGCTTATTTACTACCCCCTTTATTACCTAACCTTTAGTATCCTATAGACTTTCTAGAGCATTATTAGGTCCTTATTATAGCTATAGATTAAATATTTATTATTAGTATATCCTTATTATATACCTTAGTCTTATTTAGGTTAGGTATTTAATTACTATGTCTTTATATCTAGTGTCTTTCCTCTAATTAGTAGGACTTAATATCTAGTGTAATACTTTAATAGCGGGCTATTATAGAAATATAATTAGCCTAGGGTATATCCTAACCTACGCTATAGTCCCTTATTTATTTATTAAGCGCTATATATAGCTTAGATAACTTTACTAAGTCTAACTAATTAAGCCACCTAGCTAGAGCTAATTTCTATTTAAAATAAATATAAAAGTCACTAAATTACTTATTTTATTATTATATTAACTAATTAAGTTCTATAATTGCTAATTCCTATTAATAAGGGTTATTAAATATCTCCCTAAGGTATTTAAGAAGCTACTCTAGGTAATAGTTAAGTAAATAGCCCTTTTTAAAGAAAGGTATAACCTATGCCTATACCTTAGGAGATAGGTTTTAGTAAATAAAACACTACTAGTCCTATTTATTACTAATAAAATCCTTATTTATAAGTAACTTATAGGCTATTAGGCCTTTCTAAGCTATAAATAAAACCCTATTACTATTAAAGGAAGGCCTAGTAAGAAGGGGTTTTTACTTAGGCTAAATTAGTATAAGTACTATATTATACTTATTAGTTAAGTACTTAATTTACCTTACTTACTATTTAAGTAAGTATTATAATATTACTAACTTATTAGTATTTATTCTATCCTATAGTAATAGTATATTTACTAGTTAATATATTTCTATAGTAAAGAATAATATATATTAAGAATTAGCCTTATAGCTTTTACTTATAAGTATTTAAAGTAAGAATATTATTCTTATAGAAGAAGAAAGGAACTATACTAGTAATTATATAGTGCCTAGATTTATAGTAACTTATACGTGGCCTATGCGTGGTTTGCGTGTAGCCCTAACCTAGCCGCACATAGTCTGCGTACTTTCCGGAGCCGGACTTAACCCGAGCTTATAGCTCGAGTCCATAACAGCTAGTTAGGGATAATAAGGATAAAAGCTCTAATATAGGGCTTCTATAGATAATATACCCTTTATTACTATAATAATTACTTAATTAGCCTTAATAAGCAGAAACTCCCGCTAGTTACAATTAGCTAGATTATAAAGAAAAAGGAAAGGAAAGTTAAGAATTAGATTTACTAACTCCTCCGAATTCACTAGGATAATTTCTAGATTTAATAGATTATATGCTATTAAGTATTAATAATTTGCTTAACCTACCTAATAGTAGTAATAATTATAAGATATTAGAAAATCTATAAGATTATAATAATCTTAAAGCATTTACTATAGCCTTTAAGCTAGGACTTAAAAGTAAAGAAAAGCCTTATATATTTAGGCTTCCTTCTCCTCTAGCTTATTATAATTATTTAGCTAGTTATCTAAAGGAGAAAGAGTTTTATAAAGTATAAGATAAGGAATTTAATAGAATTATTAATTAAAAGGTAGCTAAGAAGGTATTTAAAACTAAAGTCCCTATATATATAAAGCCTCTAGGCCTTACTTAGGTCTTTTTATATAAATTAAATAAGTAAGGCTACCTCTTATAATATAAAGCTTATCTCTATGTCCTTAGAAATTATTAACTAAAGAGTTACTTATTAACTTAAGTAATAACTCTAGCTACTAATACCTTTAGGCTATTTATAGCTATTATATACTACTTTAACTTAGAAGCACACTAGTATAACTTTATTATAGTATTCCTAAATTTAGATTTTAATAAAGAGGTTTACTATAAGATACCTCTAGGCTATAAAGATAAATAAGCCTATCTAAAGCTTCTTAGAGTAGTCTATAGGCTATAGAGAGTGCCTCTTTTATAGATAAAAGAGCTAATTAGCTAGCTAATTAGTAAAGGCTTTATATAGATCTTTAAAGATATTTATATGTTTATTAAGGATAGGTTAATTACCTTCTTCTATATAAATAACCTTATTACCTTATTTACTAAAGGGAAATTATATTTATATAATAAATTTAGAGTAAGACTTTTTATAAAGTATAATGTTAAGGACCTTAAAGAGCTATAATAGTTCCTAGGCATTAGAATTATTAGAGATTATACTAATAGGAAGGTATAGCTTAATTAGAAGTCCTATTAGGATAAAGCTATTACTAAATTTAATATAAAGATCCCTTAATAAAGACCTATAGCTCTAATAACTATAGTATTACTAGAACCTTTTAAAGGAAAGGTTAGTATATAGGATCTTAAGAGATATTAATCTCTAATTAAAACCCTACTATATCTAATAATAGTCTTAAGACCTAATATTACTTTTATAGCCTTATAACTCTTATAATTCCTATAAAACCTAGGGCCTTAGCATATAAAAGTAGTAAAAAAAGCCCTTAAGTATAGGTATATATAAGTAAATCTAGTAATTAAATATAGTAGTAATAACCCTAAATTAGAGGTATATAGTAATACTTCTTTTACTAATAATACTATAATAAGAAAGAGCTTATAGGGCTATATTATAAAGCTCTTTAAAGGACTTATACTCTTTAAGGTAAGTAAGTAAGCTACTATAATAATATTATTAACTAAAGCAAAGCTCCTAGCGCTTTCTTATTATAATAAGGAACTTATAGCCTTTAGATAATTATATTAAGAGATTAGGCTAAGCCTAGGTAATAACACACTTAAAATTAAATATAATAATATATAGATAATTTATCTCCTTAAGGAAGAGTTTATTAAGCTTATTATAAAGCTCTAGTATATAAATATTTATTACTACTAGCTTTATTAAGAGATTATAAAAGAAACCTTTAATATTACCTAGATTACTACTAAAGAGATAATTACTAATAGCCTTATAAAGCCTCTTATAAGGAATGCTTTTATAAGCTTTTATAAGGTATTAGGGCTTATATAACTACCCTCTAGGATACTTAGTAAAGAACCTAAAGAATAAGTATTATATAATAACCTTAATTTAGATATAAATATAACTAATTAACTACTTTTTTACACTATAGAATTAATTTAAATATTATAATATTAATTCAACTAATTTTATTAATTTAGATTTATTATAGGGAACCTTAAATAAGGTCCCCTAGGGGGGTATATTATACCTATAAGGGCATAATTAATCCTTACTATATAATAGTCTTATTACTCAACTAGCTAAGATAAGAGTCTACCCCTAGCTAGTTATTTTCTAAGATCTCTATAATTATATAGTATGTTTTAGTACTATATTAGTACCCTACCTATAGTAGAGGTACTTAGGTATTTAAGCCGTAGTCTACACCCTCTTATAGGGTCGGACAACTTAATAGAGGTGATCACATTGAACCCTAGCTTCGCGGTCCAACAAAAATCATTTAATAGGGGTTCGACTGTACATACACAACAAAGCGGAACGTGGCCCTGCCGTCGTCGTCGTCGTCACCACAGCCAAGCGGCTGCGCTCGGGGCCATTAGGGGGCGGTGATGCCGTGCACAGCGGACCAGGCGTTCCTTGGACGGCCCCGTCGCGGATGCCTTGTGCACCCCGACGCACCCACCGCAAGCGGTCCTGTGGTGGGTTCACCTCGGAGTTCACGATCAAACTGTTGATTAACTTGACATGCCGGCAAGGCCACGAAGCCACGCATGCCTTTGAGTTATCTAGAGATGAAGCAGCGATCGAATCTGTAGACCAAGGCGGGTGAGTTAGCTTCTGCTTCTTTGTGATGACTCGGCCTCACTCTGTTTGCAGTGGTTGCTTCACATGCATTACATGTACGCTCCTTCTCACTTGGGCCGCACCTGCCAATGAACGTCACTAGTGTTGACAGCGTTGACAGCTGCTTATGGTCGCACCGGAACCGAACACGACAAGGTCTAGTCATCCGGATGAGTCATCCACAAAAGCGGGCCTCAGCTCCCAGCGGGCGGGCTGTCGGGTTGCTTCAAGAGCCCGCGGACCTCTGATTCGCCGCCCCACAGATCTGTGCGGCGCGCGCGTCATAACGGCCTTTTTTTTAATTTTTTAATTTTTAATTTTTATACAAATAGAGTGAGCCGGTTGTTCGTTTCAGGTTGACGTCGCTTATTTGTTTCCTTTTCTTTGCTTTCTTTTCTTCTTCTTCTTTCTCTTCACGAGCTTCGTTTTTAAAGGGGGTTTGTAACAGATCGAGGGAACATTCCGCGTGTTATTGTCGTTGTTGTTCTTCTTCACTAGTGCCCGTTGTATCCCATGTGATCTGTCACGTCCCTAGATGGTTCCTGTCTCAAAATAACCTATCTGCCACCCTGTACTAAAGGGGTTTCAGGGTGCAAACATGAGATTCTTTGTTTACGAGAGTTCATCATTCCCATTGCCCACGCTATGCGCATTCAACACCGGAAAGCTGTCTGCGTCTTTCCATGACTCGTTTGCTTGTGACGCATCTGAATCACCTTTCGTTGAACCCCGAACCCCGAGAATCCAATACGTACGTACCCTTTGTTATGTGACCTTTTGTCTAGATTCTGAATTCTGTCCTACCGCGCCACGTACGAGACATCTCGCTGTGTTCTTGTCTTGATGAAGGAGTTTGGCTCAAACACCCGCAGGTCAGCCCTGTTTCGTGTCCATCCCCCATTGATTCGCCGAAGTTTTCCGGGGGCATGACCATGCTGACGCCCTCGGTGTAACGGGGTGTGTATAGACCCCGAAGATAAGCACGGAAACTCCGCACATCATCTCGCTAGACGTTTTTTTCCGCCGAGGATGACTTTCCCATCCATAGATACTCTATGCGATAGGACGCTGGGTTTGAAGTCCCGGCGAATGTTAGCACGGCGGCCTTGTCGACAAAAGCGCGGTATCGCCAGGAATGGGATCTTGAAGCGAAGGGGCAGTTGTTGGTTCATTTTACGGGCATTTCAGGGGCAGGATTGGGGGACTCGAGGAAGTGACGTCTTCTATGTTCAAAGTCTGATACCCTGGGTCACTCTATCATCTGGCCTGTTGACTTCAACCCGCTCAAAAGCATTTGACGCAAGATGTCCTCGATGCCATGGCGAGTTACCATGGCGAGTTAAAGCCTACCATGTCGAGCAGCGCTGAGGCGCTGTCCGTACGAATAGTGCCAGCAATTCGAAACCCGCCTCACGTTATTGGTGCAGTCGCGAAGAAACAACCATGTCAAGATGCTCCGGTTCGCTGAACGAATGCGCACTGGTGGAAAGTCTCATGATATGAGAGATACAAAACAATATGTTGTAGGGGATGATCAGGAACAGACGCGTGCTCCAATTCTATCTAATTTGCTTACGACAGTTTCTTGGAGTTTTTAGTCCATCAGAGCAGACTAGATTATATCACAGGAAATTGATACCGACGCCCATCTGAAGACCTTTCGTACCTACTTCGCCGCGACGCAGGATCAAAGGTAAGCTAAAGTTGAGCTCGAATCGTGCCACGGGGTGGGCGTATACCAGCCCAATTCCAGCCGCCATGCTTGGCGCTCCGTTCAGGAGGTCACCGACTGCGCTCAGCATGCCGTTGCCAACGCCGCGGGCGCTCAATTGCTGCAATCCAGCCGTCTTATTCTTGCTGCTGTCCTTGAGAGCCACGAGCCGGCCACCGTTGACAAACGTCTGGAACCGCAACCCAGACTCAGGCCCTTTGTAAGGCAGAGGCAGGAGCATGTTGACACTTCCGGCTGCGAAAAGATCACCTCCAACAGCGTCTTGGCCATCGTGAGGCCCCAGCCCGCCGAGCTTGAAGCCGCGGACATCGGTAGGTCCCCCGAGCTGGAAGCGATCATTCAGGCGACTAGGCGGCGAATTAGTTCCGGAGCTGAAACCCAGAGGCAGTGGATAAAGCATGCCCATCCTCAAGCCCGCTCCTATTGATGCACCTGAGCGCTCTGCTGAGCCGGGCAGAGGAATGGGAATCGCGCCGCTCATCTCAACCTCCCCCTTGGAGAAGGAAACATCGCCTCCAAGAGGGCCTACACCAGCCAGCTCCCAGCCAGAGCGCAACATGTAGCCCGACTGGGGGAGTTGTGGGTTGTCTCGTCTTTCTCTGTAAAAAGTGTGCTTGATAGCACTCTTGATGGTATCACCGGCATCTCGGCGCACTGTCGGGCTGGCAGTTTGGCCCAAACCGGTGATTTGGCGCCATGCGCCGAAATATTCAACAGAGTGGGTATCTTTTTCGGCATTGATCCAAGAGAATCGTAATGAGCCGCCCTTCACAACCTCTTCATGTGAAGCCCAGGGCTTTTCTGCTGCTGACGCCAATCCTTCCAACGAGATTCGCTTATCAGGGTCGCTCAGCACCGGAGCACTCAAGTTGGCACTGTACGCCGATCTCGTTCTCGTTCCAGCCTTGGCGTTCAAGGTGAGCATTTCAGCGCCACCAAACATGTTTCTCCATAGCAGCGATCCGTATGCTGAACCTTCGCCGTTGCCGACATCGGTACCGGTCTGGAGCTTAAATCGTGGCAATTCTTTCAGTCCAATGGATACGTTGATATCGGTCGGGCTCGTAGAGGGATCGGCTTGACTCGCTTGGGATAGGTACACCTCGGGAGGCTCTCGTAAGATGTCTGCAGACATTAACAACTCTGAGCGGTGAATTCCAGTATCACGAACTAGACATACGAAACCCTGAGAGCTTCGCGCTCGCAATCTGTAGTTTTCCCATCACTTCTCCGACATTACGGGGGGCGTTTGGACTGCCGCTGAGCAGAGGGGCGAAAATGGGGTCAAGGAAACCTCGTCGAATGTTCTTGGCGCCGTTGACAGAGATCTCGTTGACGGTCATGGGCATTAGCATTTGATCTGCCATCTAAGGGCTGTTTGTCAGTGACACAGCTTCGCGACGACGTTAATCCCTGGTTGATTCTCTACCATCTGAGCAACCCTCCGCTCCTTGGCCTCATGCTCAGCATCTTGAAATGCGGGCGACGCCTTTGCAGAATTGAGTACTTCGTCACTGCTCGACCGGAGCTTGTCAATCGAGCCGGGCTACTAGCTTGTTAGCTCGCCGCAAGTTGACTTGTGGAAAGATGTGCGAGGTCAAGAGTACTGACTTGTTTCCCGGAAGCGCTCACATTCGACGCCATGCTGAGTGACGAGGCGCGACAACAATGTAGTGCAGAAGCAAAAACTTGGAAGAGTCACCTCAACCAAAGGGAAGCTCTAGCAACTTCAATCCCAAAATTGCAGTGCCTGTCTCTTTCGGCAAGCTTGTCTGGTTGCTACGCCACACCTCGAACAGGGTCTCATCTGCCACGGTTACCGAATGTGGCTGATGTGGCTTGTGCACCACCTCTCATCATTGTCCTCTATCCCGGCTAGTCCGGTTTAGGCGCCTTTGACGAAGGCTGACGACCTGAGTTCCAAACCAACCCGTTTCACTGCTACATCTGACTTCTAACTGGAGATCGAAACACACCAAGTCCGTTCTCTTTCGTTGTGTTTATCAGCGATTTTGTTTACCCTTTCGAATAGCATTCACAAAATCATTGCTCTCGGCCGCCGATACATTCGCGACGTGAATAGCGCTCACGCGATCTTCTCCCCTGTCCATCTGGCTTTTGGGCGACGTATCCAAATCGGCTTTGACGACATCTTCGGCGTCCTCCTCTTAACATATCCATGGCCAGCAAGGCAGCACACAAGCGGGTGAGTTTCTGCATGCGCGACTCTGTAAGGTCTCACGATCAAGAGCCTCTCGCTAATCACACGGCACAGTTAACCCGCGAGTACAAGACCATCTCCGAAAATCCGCCACCATATATCACAGCCCACCCCTCCGAATCCAACATCTTGGAGTAGGTGATATACAGTCCTTCCCTTGCACTGAAAACCTTCCTCAACCTCTTCGTCACTGACAGGTAGCAAACAGATGGCACTACATTATCACGGGTCCTGAGGACACACCGTACCATGGCGGCCAGTACTGGGGCACTCTCATCTTCCCCCCAAACTATCCATTTGCGCCACCAGCCATACGAATGCACACGCCGTCAGGACGGTTCCAACCATCGACCCGACTCTGTCTATCGATATCAGACTTCCATCCCAAGTCATTCAACCCTGCTTGGGAGGTTTCGACGATCTTGACCGGTCTCCTCTCTTTCATGACGAGCGACGAAATGACAACCGGTTCTCTGTCGACGACTCAGGCGGAGAAGAAGTATCTCTCGTCACGCAGTCGCTGGTGGAATTCCACGGGCGGTGGTTCAAATGCCAAGGCAACCCCGGCTCAGAAAGGCAACGTCAAGGCCGGCGATGGCGGCGCCAAATTCCGCTCCCAGTGGCCCGAGGTTGACGTCGAGAATTGGGAGTGGATGAAAAAGAACAAGGTTGATTCTGCTACGGGCAATCGCCTCGATGGCGATAACGGAGCGTCATGCGGACCGCAGCTGGGCATCGCGGGATCTAGCGGCCACCAGGCACAGGCTGTAGTGGATGCTGTAGTCCAACAACGAGACGCTGGGCGAGGTTGGCTTTATCGAAACAAGCTCCTCGTGGCTGGTGCCGTGATATTTGTCTACGTACTTATCGCGAGACTTGTGAGTGGCGAAGGTCTGGCATAGTGGAAAGGGAAAAGGGAAAGTGGTAGCTCGGAGATCAGTCAGTGGTGCACGGTCGACAGGTTGCAGTGGCCTGGTCGTCGCCCAGCTTTCCTCTTTCGTTTTTTTTTGGATGTCGAGCAAGTAAGCTGCCTCGCCATGTCCATACACGAAGGGACTCGCGTCTTACATCAGGGCGTTTTCCATGTACAGACTCACAGTTCACTCATGCGTTCGTTACTAGACAATTTGCATACAATATTGTAGAACTGGATCAGTCTCGTTTAGTTAGTAGATTCTTCAAGCGGTATTACGATAGGCTAGGTGCTTCCCATAATAAATGCCACGGTGATAGGGCTGCCTTTCACACGTGTGCTTTTCCTACGACGAGCTTTCCATGGACTACCTTGTCCTTATAAATATAATTGCGCTGTTGCTTCCTTGCTTCTCATATCGACAGCAGTGCAGGTCGTCTGCATTTCTTTCCCCCCAGCAGACACCACGCCAGCCATGACTGCAGGATATAGCCCATTGACCAAACACTTGTAATTCTTCTGCTGCAGTTCGGGGCACGTATCGAAGCACATTGTCGTTGGTCGAGGCCTCGGCTTAGACTTTGGCCAATTCACCCGAGCGACATTGCGAATTCTCCTGACGTGGTTTCCAGCAACTATTACTCCGTACTGATTGCGAGGGGTTTTCTTTCCTTTTGTAGGTACATGTTTCAGCCAATGACACCGTCGTCCCCGCACAGCCCTACACCCCAGCTTCGGAATCATGCTCGCCACGTAATGCTCTACTCCCCCTTGTGCCGTCCGTCCTTTTTCTGATATCCCTGGGCCACAGTTTTGAAACGAGCATGGTCATTTTCGTATGATGACATAGCATTGAACCATCGAGCAGAGCCAGCCTTCACTGGACACTATCATGGTTGCCGTTCATCCTCCGGGTCCTAAAACAGTCGCAATCGTCGGGGCGGGACTGACCGGGCTTCTCGCAGCGCATGGCCTGCAGCAGGTGAGATGCAATCGGCCGTTCTGGGCAATATTGCTTTTTGACAACTTTGTCATTTGCTAACCAAAACCTATTAGAAAAGCTTCAACGCCGTCGTCTTCGAACGAGAGGTCAGCCTCGATGAAAGACTGCGTGACTGGACCATGTTGGTCCACTGGGCTATGCCCATTTTCGAGAAGCTGGTTCCCAAGGATATTCTGGCGGACCTGCACAAAGCTGTTTGCAACCCGTATTTAGACTTTGATGAACAAGTAGAGAGCCTTCCGTGCTACAATGGCGTGACGGGGGATTTGCTCTTCCGAAGCCCAACACCTGGTGCCAGGCGAGTGAGTCGCCAAGCACTTCGCCGGTTGCTGGCACGGCACCTTGACATAAGATGGAACAAGACTGTGACCGCTGTGTCATCGACCGAGAATGGCGTGCGAGTTTCGTTTGAGGGCGAGGAAAAATTCGATGCCGATTTTCTGCTCGGGGCGGACGGTTCCTCGTCCAAAGTACGAGAACTGCTGCTGGGCTTCGAAACGGCCCGTCCGCGGCCGTCCGGATTTCTCTTTGCAACTGGTATCACGAAGTACGCTGATGCCAGGAAAACCAGCGCCATAGTTGAGGCCCATCCTGTAGCATCTCTTATGATGGGAACTGGGTCTGTTGGTGCCGTCGGTGGTACGTCTTCTACCCCTAAGCTTCTTCTCACTTCTCTCCTGATTAGCAAAGCTTACGCATTCTGTTTCGGATATTTAGTCATGTCAATTAGCGATCCAGAAGATGCGTCCACTTGGACTACATTCTGGACCAAGATATGGCGGGCCGAGTCCGTGAACCTTAGTGGCCAGGAGGCCCTCGAATATATCGAGAACAATACGTCCCCCCTGCGCGATGTGTTCCAGTCCGCCATTGACTGGACACCACGGGATAGCAGTGTTCACATTGATGAAATGAAATATTGGATTCCCACGCCGTGGGATAACCTCGGGGGAAGAGTGACTCTGGCTGGAGATGCCGCCCATCCGATGCTTATATGTATGCAAATCATTCGCCTCTTGTCATTGTCATTATTTCAATGATAGCCCGGTATGATGACTGACCGATCATAGATCGAGGGCAGGGGTTTCAGCATTCCATCACAGATGTCAACAATTATGTAGAAACATTGACTCGGCTGGAATCTTTGGGCCACGACGTGGCCCTGAGAGGGGAAGCTTTGATGAACTATGACGCTGAGATGATAGATAGAGGCTCGAAAGCGGTCCAGCAGTCTTTGGAGGAAGCGGAGAAGTCTCTTGACCCAGAGAAAATTAAGCACATGCTTATGGCGACAAAGGGGCACGTTAGGAGCGCATGAATGACTTCGATCGAAATCAGGGCTGTTTGTTTGGGAAATTTTTTTTTTGAGGAGGGTCGCAGTAGGCGTCTCAGAGAAGGGGAGTGGGCCAAGTCTTTGGCATGTAGGCTTCTGGTAGAGAATACAGTCTAACCCCTGAATGATTTTACACTCGTTACAAGCCCCACGCGGGGCAGCTGCTATCAGCTATAAGTGGCTATAGTAGGTGAAGATGTTAGGGATATATAGGTACTAAAAAGTCCTAGTGAAATACGTGTAATCCAAGGTATCTTTTACCCCACCTAGTGATTTGTTATTGGCCTGCTGCCCCTGGTCATGTACCTCGTGTAAAATCATACAGGGGTTAGACTGTACAGAATGAGCGGTGCAAGATGCGGGCTGCATGTTATGCATGTCATCATGTCGCACAACCAACACTGGCCCCCCCTGGGTGTGGGCTCCAGATATCTTCTGATCTTTTGCTTGGCGATTTGGTTTGGTTTCTGAGTAAGGGGCATGACAGGTCACTTCCGTGTCCTGGACCCACCAGACTAGTTGGCGCCACAATTTGCATTGGCGAATCCTCGGCTGGCCTGTCCATAAAATCGTGACCATTATATGCGCCACCTCTGGCCATTGCATTTCGAGTCTTCAGTTTACGATCCCCATTGTGAGGTGTTCAAGTGGAAATATAGTTCAATTGCTAAGCTGTTGCCCCACGGGCCACTATATGTACGCTATCGTCACGTCATGTGACACCCATGCGCCATAAAGCCGGCGCAGGGGGCCCCGCGACTGCGCACAGAGGCCAGAGCTCAGAGCAATTGACGGCAGGCCAAACTGCTTGATAATCGCCAAGTACTCAACAAGGCAGGATCGGTCAGACGACCAGACCAGACGTCTTAGGGCTCGCCCGGTGGCTGGCAGCGCGCTGCCCGGTGATCTCGGTGATGGCTTCGCTGTCGTCTAGCGACCCGGCCAAGAGTGTCGCAATCGATACCAGCGCCAACTCTAGTGCGAATGACGGATCTGAGGAACATGACGAGGAAAGTTCTAGAGCGTCTTCCGACTCTGCGGCCGTTCATGCGATAGAGGCGCCACCTATCGAAGCGGCCAGTGAAACAGACGATAATTCCGATCTTGCCAGTGAACTGCTGGGGGATGATAATACAGCAAGCCTATCTTCAAGCATCTTTTCCGCCTACGCTTATGAACGCGGTCGTCGCTATCAAATTTTTGGTGATGGCCGGTACCCTATTCCAAACGATGACTTGGAACAGAACAGAGAGAATATGAAGCATGCCATGCTGATGATGCTTACGGGGGACAAACCATTCTTCTCACCTATAGGGGATCACCCGCAGAAGATACTGGACATTGGGACGGGTACTGGTGAGTAGCGAGTCTGGCTGGACACTTATGCACGTGCAAGCTTACTGAGGGGATTCAAACAGGCATCTGGGCAGTAGAAGGTGTGTTGGCATCGTTTTATTGACAGCTTCAAGGAATTATCTCAAAGAATTGGCTAACACGTTTGCCCGTAGTTGGAGACAGATACCCGAGTGCACACGTCTGTGGTATCGATCTCACGCCGATCCAACCTGAATGGGTGCCCACGAATGTATCATTTTTGGTTGACAACTGCGAGCTGGATTGGATAGAGAGGGATGTCGATCTCGCCCATTTCCGGTTCATGGCCATCATATTGAAGGATATTTCTACAGTTCTCGGGCATGCCTTTGAGTGCGTACTGTTCCGCGAATGACTACTTGCTTGGTCCCGTTTGCATGATGGCGACTAACGTGTCCTTTTTCAATCAGGAGCCTTCGTCCCGGAGGGTGGATCGAGCTACAGGAACTACAAGGAGTACCACTCTGTGATGATGGAACCATGACCGACGATGACCCTGTCAAGTACTTGTACGACACGGCAGGGAAGGCTTACAGCAAGTTTGGCATGAGAACTACATTAGCGGCGGAGCTAGAACCCTATCTACGCGAGGCTGGATTCGAAAACATCCACTGCCAAATCATGAAGGTGCCTATCGGGTCGTGGGCAAAGGACGCAACAATGAGAACAGTCGGCCTATACCAAAAACTGGCAGTCTTGGACTTTCTGCCGACATTGCCAGGGCGGCCATTCAAAGCATTGGGTATGTCAGAAGCAGAAGCCGAGGTGACTGTTGCCATGGCCAGGAAGGGCTTGGACGATGCCAATGTGCACCGTTATTTTAATTATTATTTCTGGTATGCGCAAAAACCAGGATCATCAGGAGGCGAGCATGATTTGTGATTTTCCCATCCTGCTGCCACCGGGATAGCGAGGCGCAGCTGGGAAATACGTTTCAGCACAACCCAGAGTACAGCAATCATGACTTATGGTTGGCCAATGCATCAGAATTGACGAATAACTGTAGAAAAGAGGCCGCGATGTCGAGTATCAAGTAGCATCCAGTGCACGTTGCTTTGTACACAGTACATCATACCGTTACAAATTTTGGTGAATTTTGCCAGCCCAGAGTGCTTGTACGGAGTATGAGAAGCTACATTACGGATTAGTAATAAGAAGTGACTCTTGATTCCAAACCACCAGTGTAGGGTATCAAGATGCTCACACAACTTGACATGACGTCTGTGCACTAATTGGCAGAATGGTGGCGCTGGTCCCATTTTTAATTTTTCAATGTTTTATTATTAAAGCAAAAAACGGCGTTGAGCACCGTCTGATCACCAGACACACCAGGCAGGCATGGAGTCGTACACATCGCAGCGACAAAATATCCAACCGCTTTTCGTCTCCAGCCGACTTCTCATTCTCCCCCTCTCGCCTTGCGCCCACCAGGCCACGATCTTCTTCTCTCCCTTCCACCTTGGCCCCCGGCGACGTCTATTGAGAGGTGCAGTCGACCGTGCATCCTCTCATGACTGACCCTGTGCGTTTTGGTCGAGGTGCTGAGAGCCCCCCCCCTACTGCGATTGTGCGAGCTGCTCTCTCCGTGTCTCTTCCAGCCGCCGATCATCTAAAAAAGTCTGCTCCCGAAAGTCGGCTTCCCGCTGCTCGACCCACGAACCCCCGTCCCCCGTCCCCCGTCCGGAGATATCAATACTCAAATCATCACGCATCCATTAGCTGCATTGTTGATCAACTTTGAACGCAACCATGGCGCCGCCGAACGGCTCTGTCAAGGGCCGCAAGGCTCGCACCACTGCGCAACAGCCTAAGCCTGTTGTGCCCGCTTTGCCTCTGACTTATGTGAAGCGGAAAGCGGCGGCTTCGGGCAGAGACCCATCCGTGACTACCAGTTCTGCGGCTTCTTCTGCGACTGAAGTGCACTCGCCAAGGTCTCAGGCTCCATCAAATCAACCTAATGTTACTGGCAATGCGCAAAGCGTATCTGCAGAGAGTGAAGGTATTTCCACTGCCGCCACCTCGCAGGTCGACGATCAGTCGCCGCCACGGTCCGGGGGCTCAACTAGTGAACCCGCGAATACAACTGGGCAAGTCTTCGCCGGTGAGTTTGAATCATGATTCGTCTTCACTAAAATTCTGTCTTCACAAATCTAACTGTGGCCCCTCACCCCCCTCTCCTGCAAGATACGGTAAATCATGGACGCAAACCCTCCTCTCATGAGACAAGGAGCGGAATGTCTCCCGTCACATCAGCCAAGAAACAAAACGGAAGCACGCACTTTGAACCAGCACCGGCTGTCGATCCTTCGATCCTACGAAGCAAATCCGAAGCAACATCTGAGACATCCGTCTCTTCAATTGCGCCTGCATCGAAGGGTGAGCCAGACAATGAAGCCTGCTTTGGACTGACAGGACCATGCATCTCCCAATCAACGTGGCTTTGGCTAACCTGAGGTCTAGCAACAGTTGAGCATGATATTGCTGTCAAAACTGCCAAAGGTCGACCACCACCAGCGGTTTCACCCTCACGATACCAGATCCCACCTCCCTTCCAGCCTGCTAACCGTCCGTATGGAAACATGACCAATGGTGATATTGTCCGTGGTTCGCGCCCCCCTGTGCCCAATGGTCCGGCTCGAGTTCACCATCCTCATCCGAGCAACGGCAGCATTCATTTCGGCACCTTTCAGGAGTCCCAAAACACTTCTCCGGCACCCCCTCATTCCGGTGGTATTGTGCCCCCGGCCTCAATCCCCGCGGCAGATGGCCGTACAGCATACATGCCACCTGCGGGTAATGGGTTTCCTCCCATGATGCCGTACGGGGCAGATATCATGCAGCCAGCGAACTTTGATAATTACGGCCGTCCAGCCATGGGCTTTGGTCCCATGGATGCCTTCCCGATGTATGGGAACAATTTTGGGCCCTCCACGCCGCACAGCTTTCACGACTCCCAATCGTCCGGCCAGCCTGAAGACAATGCCATCTATCACCAGTACCCGGCGAATGGACATCGAAATGGAGGAGGTGCAGGGCTCGGTGATCTGGATGGGCCTGCTCACAATCAGCATGGGAGAATGTTTGTGCCTCCAGAATACCCCAGAATGGTACAGGGCCACGGGCCCTATCCCCATCTAGTTCCGCACGACGACAATGCTGGGGATCGTCTCGTTGAGTACATGCGGCAGCAGTTCGGCGATCCCGAATTGGCGGACCATACTCTGGAACTCAGGTACCTGGACGACAGAGCAGCTCCTGTCCGGATCCCCGGTCATCGCTTGGTATTCGCTCGCAGTCGCGTCCTCGGTGCTCTTCTCAGAAAACAGACGCTACAGCTGACATCGGACCGAACTTTGCCTACACTTCTCCTCGAAACTGGGGACAAGTGGCTGAGGTCTGATGCGTTTTACATGAGTGTCCAGCGACTGTATGGACTGCCACTTCTGCCGCTACCACCTCGTGGCCGCCCCGAATCGCCCAGCATTGCCGATGCTGGTACCACTCACGACCAGGTTGAATTCGCTCTATCTTATGCTGCCGCTGGCCATCTGTTGGAATGGGCCCCGATCGTCCGACGTGGCTGCGAAGTGGCGACTCAGCTACTGAATTGGCATTCTATGGAAAAGATGATCGAGTTTGCTCTCGAGGGCTATGTTGACAATGGCTCTGGCGATTCGTTCAAGTTTGGTGATGGGTCCAAAATCCTCCTCAACGCGGTGCTGACTTTCATCGTCGATAATCTTCCCCCGACATTCAAGCTCGATGTGTCATCAGAGGATCCGAAGCAGTATGCCCGACTGCCCGAATGCCCACCGCCACCACCGCCAAAGACTGCGAAGAAACCAGCCGCTGTCGTCGCACGAGGGTCTTCTGTTCAGTTCGGCAAGGGACGTCGATCCCAGCAGATCACAGGTATCCAGTTTGGCGATCTATCTTTGGGAGAAGAAGTTCCTGGACCCGAGTCACAGACGCCCAAGGCTGCCCACCAGGCCCAACCTGTGGCAAACGCCGTTCTTTCTCGGGCCTTGATTAATCTTCCCTTCTCTCAAGTCAAGATGATACTCGAATCGGCGGGCTCAGGCAACGTCGACGGATGGGCTAACGCCGAGTCACGCTACCGCATAATCCGAAGTGCTGTCGAGGAGCGCGAGGCACGTCGCCTACGCGCTCTCGATGCCGTCCTTCGGGGGCGAGTCCTCGAATCTGACCGCATTCGGGCCGCCCTCCGCAGTCCTAACCCGCAGAGCATGGGAGCTTGGAGTGCGTTGGGATGGCAGGAAGAGATTCTTCCCTACGGCAATGCCGACGGACCTGCTCTTGGACGAAAGTGGATCCCATGCATGGAAATACAGAACGACGAAGCTGCCGCTTACCCTTGATTGGGCGCACATTTGCTTTAATGATTCACGAAACGTCACCAGCATTTGCACATCGCATTTGCACAGGAAATTGAAAAAAGTTGACACATGCGTTCTCGCGAGAGATGTAATTACATTTCTCTGCCATACAGATAAGCTCCGGGGCTCCTGATTACAGGCCGACTCGGCATGTGTCTCGAGCGGATCAATGTTTCTGTCTTTTGAGCATGCTTTTGGCTTCTTCTTCTTCTTCTTTTTTTTTTTGCGATAGCGGATGAGGCGAAAAAAGGTACAGAGAGCGACGAAATATCGAGAAGACACTTGTCATGTGGCTTGTAACATTGCCGCGGGTCTTTTCCTCTTCCGAATGATGGTTATTAGAGGCACATGTCTGGCTCCATGTGTGTCGTGATGGGAGCTCTTAACGTGTCCGGGGAGGCAGATTTAGGATACGAATGTGAGAAGAATGTTACATCCGAGCACTGTGTGATCCAGGGTGCGGTAAACATCAGGCTTGGCTTATCTTGTGTCATGGACAAGATGTCCGTCCGCCTTGAGCGGGTCGATGAATTTCTCAATGGCGAGTTTTGGGCCATGAAGTCGGCGAGACCAAGATCAATCTAGAAGGACGAAGAGTTGCGGGCGGGGTGTGACTGGGATGGCACAGCAAGAAGGGTAAGGGCGATCAAGGTCGCCAGGGAATCGAGGAATCGGGGAATCGGGGGAGTTGCATTGATGTTGGTTGGTTGGGAGCGTTTGCTCCTTACAGGAGCAAGAGCCTCTTGCAGGAAGGCGAATACAGCTGAAAGAAAATGTCTGAATATTTGGTCTTCCCTCTGAGGCGCGTGTGGGTGCGTGTGGGCGCGTTTCGACGACGCATGAAGAAGAACAAGGAGGAACAGACAGAAGCTTGATGATGAAAATGTTGTTGTTGTTACGTAGTACGGATTAATAGAGGGTGACGGCAGCGGGGATGCGGAGTGGGCCCCAGGTGGCATTGACAGAAAGGTGACTCGGTAATACATTGTAGAGGCCGAGGTCCTGGGGCCAGACACGGGAGCATTTATTTATTATTTACTTGGCTTGCCCTGCTGATGAATGCATCCATCCCTCCGCCCCCCCCTTTTGACCCCCCCCCCCCCTCCCCTCACGCACACAACGCACACAACGCACACAACGCATCAACCCACCTCTGCAACGTCGTCCTTCTTCGGTCCGCATCGCCGCCGCCATGGCTTCTTCACCAGGGCCGTCATCGGCCAACAAACCCGCATCAGTCGACCCGGTGCTGCGCAACACGCTGCGCTACACCATCTCGGCGCGCGAGTATGCCACGCTTCACAAGTACATCCTCTCGCGATCAAAGACGCTGCGGAGGGCCGCCCCCACGCCCGCCTCGGTCGACAAGGCGCTGCAGCCACAGCAGCCGCAGCAGCCGCAGCAGAAGGGGACGACGGACGACTACAACGCCAAGGCCGTGCGGCACGCGCTGCGCGTCTTCCTGGCGACAATGGTCGGCATCAAAGGCTGGGAGGCCATCTCCAAGAGACTGGGCGACGGACGCGGACACGGACACGGACACGGACCCAGCAAGCAGCCATCTCGCAGGTTCCCCGCCCTGAGACTTTCGGCGTCGCTCTCCTCCATCCTCCTCCTGTACAGGTTCCTCTTCCGCTTCTTCTCGCGGCTCCGAGCCCACCTGCTTGACCCCCAGATCGAGCCGTTCCGGCGGCGGAACCCGCGCACTGTCGCGGCCTTGACGTCCCCCTATGCCCCGGCCGTCGGCGCGTCCCTCGCCGGTGTCGCGCTGGGCGTGTATCCCTCGCAGCAGCTCCGGGCGTCCGTCGCCATCTACGCCATGTTCCGCGCTCTCGAGTTTGCATGGAACATGTGCGAGGCGGGCGGCCTCGTCTGGGGCCTGAGGAACGGCAAGAAGCGCGAGCGGCCGTGGTGGTTCGGGAGCTGGTTGCTGCAGCCGCTGGCGTTTGGTCAGCTGCTGCATGCCGTGGTTTTGGACAGAGACTGCTTTCCCGCCGTGAGTGTTGTTGGGCGGCATTTTCTTTTTCTTTTCATTTCTTTTCATCTTCCGCTGCTAACACGGGTCCCTAATTATCAGGCCTACGGCAACTTCATCTTCAAACACTCGGACGGCTACATCCACCCCTCCCCACCAGAGCCATGGTCCTTGGACGGCCACGCCCGAGCCCGATGGCCGTCGACGACCGACGTCGTCGAGAGTCTCGCGCAGATGGCCCGCCTCAACTGGCCGCCGTACATCTCGCCGACCATGTTCCCCGACAAGGAGGAGGTCCTCCCGGCCTCGGTCAAGGCCGTCTCGCCCCTGACTTCGCGGGCTCACCCGCTCATCACGTCGCTGTCCTGCGCGACGCTGCACCCGGACGACCCGTCCTGCTCGCGGACCTACCTCACCTTCTGGCTGGCCTCTTTCCCGTCCGTCGCGCGCTTCTTCCTCGTCGTCTACTCGGCCGCCACCATCGTCCCGCGCCCCAGGGCCCTCTACGACTTCCCCGTCACCACGGTGCGCAAGATCATCTCGCGCGCCCTCCGCACCTCGACCTTTGCCACGGGCGCCATCTCCACCGCCTGGGCGTCCATCTGCTTCTTCCAGAACCACCTCCCCGGCCGGCTCCTCGCCACCCAGCGCTTCTTCCTGGGCGGCTTCCTCGCCGGCCTCTGGGCCTGGGTCGAGCGCCGCCACGGCCGCGGCATCTTCCTGTCCAGCGCGCGCGTCAGCGTCGACTCCCTGTGGAAGGTCGGCGTCAAGAGGCGCTGGTGGAGGGCCGTCAGGGGCGGCGACGTGTGCGTCTTTGTCCTGGCCCTCATGCTCACGGGCGTCGTGTACGAGCGCGACGCGAGCGCCATTCGCGAGGCCGGGTGGCGCAAGGGCTTCAGCTGGGTTCGCGGCGAGGGCTGGAGAGACTGGGCCATCGAGGAAGATGATGAGGATGAGTACGAGGAGAAGAAGAGGAACGAGGACGAGTGAATCAAGGGAAGCAAGGAAGGGGTCGTCTATTGCGCTCGCGAGTTTGTACTTGTCTGCGGGCTGTTTCCATGTACATTTCTACTACGACTTCCTGCAGCTACAATGTGAGCAGAAGCAGAGCAGAGCAGAGTGGAGCGTTTAAAAAAAAAACATTTTATTAACCGCACTAGTGCAACACATCCCTTGGTGATAGGCTCCCTGACAACAAGCCTGTCGCAAGCAACGACACAACACGAGAGCATGTCTATCCCTTTGTCCTCCTTTGTCTGATAATCTATAGGATTGCTACTCCGTACACTTGCCAATTTAATCCATCATTCGAAAGCCGCATTCACCCTACACCGTATGGACTGGAAGCGCTCGTAAGATATTTAAGCTTCAACTACACCCATGTGATGTTTCGCACACCACGGGTCCGGCTGCGTCTAGTTCGCGCTTTCCAAGCGCAAGCGCCGCACCGCCGCTTCACGAAGGGACCTCAGCTAGCTCCAGCGAGCAGCAACGTCGCGGGATACGCTGCGGCTGCTAGTGCGATTGCCGCGATAGGCGCTTGGTGGTCGATAGGTGCACCCGATCACGTGCCGCGTCTGGAGAGTCGACCAGACCAACAACATCTCGTCGCCGAGTTGGATCGCTCGAAAGCCGAAGTAACCCGGATCCTCTCACAAGAGGCGTATTTCTTCATTGCCAGGAACATCCCCGGCGTCGAGAGATATGACGGGGCTCGGCTAGCTTCCAACAGCCCGTGCGAAGACCGCTTCACCTATAGCCTTGTCTTGCCCTAGCACAATGGTAGCAGGGTTTTAGCTTCTCTTTAGGCATAATGTTTTTGAACGCGTAAGTGTAGCGACAATAGGGTAAGTTAGGTAAGTAACATATAGGACACCTAGTGTAGCCACAGGACACCCTAAATAGGCTTAGTAAAAACGCAAATCTTAAGGCACTATTAACTACACTCTATTTAAAAAAGCAAGTAATATTAATACTAATAAAGCTACTAATACTACAAATTAGCGCCCGCTAAACTATTAATAGGCTTACTTACTATGCCTAGTGCTATGCCTATTCAGGGTATCCTATAGCTACACTAGGTGTCCAATATATTACTTACCTAACTTATATTAAGTTAGTAAGGGGGTACTATAGGTAAGAAGTTAGGGGTAATATTGTAAGTAACTTACTAACTAGGTAGGATTTTAGGACAAACTATCTAGTGTCAATTAATGCTTATTACTCTACTTAAGAATTAGTAAGACTCTCTCCTATCTCCTTAGGCTTTATATACCTTATAGGTTAGTGGGGCCCCTATAGGCCCCCTACTATAAGGTTAGTAACTATATAAGCACGTGAAAGTATAGTATAATAGTTTATATAAGGAAAATTAGTAGTATATTTATTATTAGCCTATTTATATATAAGCGAATATACCTCTAATTCACTTCTATCTAATTAGATATAGACCCTAGTTAACGTAACTCTATAAGGTATATAAAGCCTAAGGAGATTCAAAGGTAAAAGGTTATCTTGCCAAAAATCACAGCAGATTTAGTTAGATAACTAAAAAAGGCCTTATCAAAATATGCTACGTATAAAGGTAGCATTAAATATACGCTTAGAAGAGAATTATGAGGCCCCACTCACAACACAGGCGCACCACTAGTGCACCCTGCGGATAGGCCACACCCTAGGGCTAGGTTTACGTAACACTAGTAAGCTACTAGCTATAAGATAATAACTTATATATATAATACACTTAGACCTAGCAAGCTTTAGTTAATATACTAGAGCCCCTATACCTCTTGCCTAGCTATTATTGTTCTCACACTTCTATAGTATAAATCAACTAACTTCTAATATTGTATAATACTTCTAATAGTAGCTTTTATAAGTAAACTTAGTATAACTTTATAATCGCAACTCCGTTAGCCTCTCTAACGGATTCGCCCCTTATCGTGCCAAACCTGCACGTAACAACTAGTATCTCTTTTACTATAATACTAAGGATTATTATAAGTCTAAGTTTATTATTTAAGTTAAGTAATTAGTTATTATTTTATAGTAATAAATATAGTTATAAAATATTTAACCTAATACTTTATTTATATAAGGTCTATAGTGTATATAGCCTCCTAGCCTAAGTCTAGTAAATACTATATACTAGGTTATAATTCTTAGTCTTAAGTGTAATTTTATAGGTCCTAAGAAGTTAGAAAGTAATTCTATTATCTAAGCTTATTTATTTACTATTCTAGTTATAACTATCTTAAGGGAGGGATATTAGCTTTTTACTAAGTCTAAGAAAAGTAATTTCTAGGGATAGCTTTTATAAGTTAAACCTAATTTCTTTCCTTCTTTAAATTAGTTTAAAGTATTTACTTATCTTAGTATATTTATTATAAAATAAGCTTTCTATATTAGCTACTATATCAATAGTATTTTACTAATTAGTTACCATAAGCTACTAATTAATTATTCCTTTTTACTAATCTTTATAATCTAAGTGTTAGGGAGAGCGCCCTTAAAGCCTAGGATGTATGAGGGTGTGAGAATAATAATAGCTAGGCAAGAGGTATAGGGGCTCTGGTATATTAACTAAAGCTTGCTAGGTCTAAGTGTGTTATGCGTGCGAGTTACTAGCTTATAGCTAGTGGCTTGCTAGTGTTACGTGAACCTAGCCCTAGGGTATAGCCTATCTATAGGGCGCGCTAGTAGTGCGCTTATATTATAAGTAAGGCCTTATAATTATCCCCTTACTTATAGCTAGGCTCCTAAATAGCTTTTACTAGCTTCTATATAGCTATTTACTAACTAGCTACTATATTAAAATAATAATAAATAATAATAGTGTTTAAGTATAAATTTACCTTTAACTCCTTATTATATTATATACTTTTTACCTTTATATCCCTAGTTAACTTTTTAAAACTATTATAATATCTTAAGCTACTATTATATTCCCTTTACTAATTACCTTACTTTTACTATAGATTTAAACTATATTCCCTTAAAAGAATATTCCTATATATATTATTTATACACTAGATATGCTAACTTTAAGAAAAGCCTACTATCTAAGCCTAAATTACCTTAGATTAACTATTAATTCCCTATAGAATTATTTATTACTATTATAATAGTAAGATATTTAAAATACTATATTTAATATTATAAGTATAGTAATACTTATAATACTATATATATACTACTATTCCTATGTCTTTTAGTCCCTTATTACTAATATCTTTATATAAGCTATAGCTACTATAAAAGGTAACTTTTTAGATCTTTTAGCCTTAATAGACTAGGTATAACCCTTATAATTACCCTTAGTAACTTATATAAGGAAGACCCTAAGGACTAAATATTCTCTAAGGTAACTTACTTTAGTTTTACTAGGGCTTATCTAAACCTAATACTAGGGTTTAATTATACTAATATAGTATACTATATTATATTTAGCCTTACTAAGGCTATAAAGGTTTATTAAGTTTATCTTTTCCTTACTTTTATACTAGTTTTTTACTTACTTCTTAGGGTAAGAGATATTAATTTTATATAACTAGTATATTATTTCTTACTAGTAACTTTCTATTACTATATTTCTAGCTTTTATCCTAGGGGTAATAAGTACTCTAATTCTTTTTATTACCTTTTTACTAACCTTTTTATAGCTAAACTATTATAAACTTTCCTATATTTAAAAAGTAAAGGTAACTTTATATCTAAGGTCTTATAACCTAGGTTTTATACCCTAGGGTATTACTAAGTATTACTTTTACTAAGTAATATAAGAGCTAATTAGTAAGGATAAGGACTAAGGTAAGTACTTTCTTTATAGAGGTATAGTTTTTTTTATATAAAGAGGCTATAATAAAGGGGTTTCCTTTAAGTCTTCTTACTTTATAGGTATATTTTTATTTATTTTTTAGTAAGTAGTCTAAGGTTTCTTAGTTCAAAGTGTAATAATAGCTAGTAAGGCTAGGCCTTTTTATAGGAATATTATATCTCTTTACCTATAACTTACTTATATCTTACTATCTCTCTTATAGGATTTGCTTTAGTAAAATACCTAAATTATATATTATATACCTTTTATATCTTTAGCTAGGACTTATTAGTTATATTTACTTAGCTAACCCTTTTATTTTACTAGGTATTTATTATCTTTATAGGTCTTCCTATAGTCTTTAACTTTCTTTACTTTATACTTATCTTTTTTATCTTTAAGGTCTAGTATTAGTATTTCCTTATCCCTAGTGTCTTTATAGTAATTCTATAGTTCTAGTAAACTAATATAAAATATATTATATAGCTAACTATACTTTTTAGGTAATACTAGTTAGTATACTTATTTTCCTATAGCATTAAGTACTTAAAATAGTCTAATAAATCTAGGGATTAGCTTTTATTTTATATCCTTAAGTTTAATATTCTTTACTAATAGTATTATAAAGTTATCTTTTTTTAAGGTTAATAGCTAGTAGCGCTTATTATAGTACTTTACCTAGGTTTAAGTAGCTTTTACCTAGTTTTCCTTTAGTTACTCCCTAACTTTATATAACTTTATAATATATATATAGGCTTCTAGTACCTTCCCTTTCTTAATCTTATCCCTAAGAGCTAGGTAAAACTTAGGTAAATATTCTATAAGGGAGTAGTTTAAAGAGTAACCTATAGTCTTATTAACTATATTAATATATATAAATTAGGCTACTAGAAGTAGCTTTAGCTATATTTACTAGTTCTTTATAATAAAGTATTAGAGATAATACTTAAGCACTTAGTTTATTCTCTTTATTTACCTATTAGTTTAGGGGTAAAACACTATAAAAAGCCTTTACTTTACGCATAATAGGTAATATAAGTCTAACTAGAATTAGCTTATAAAGACTAATCCCCTATTAGATATAATACCCTTTAGTGCCCTAAATTATAGTTTAATCTCCCTATAGAAAAGCTTTACTAGTTTAGCTATATTAATAGTAGTAGTTATAAGTAAGAAAATAAAGTACTTAGTAAATTAGTCTATAATCACTAGGATTATATTAGTTTCTTGCTTACTAGCTTATGTAATAAGTAATTCTATAATAAAGTCTATTAAGATCTCTACCTATAGTTACCTTAGTATTAGTAGTAATTTAAGGCTTCTATATAAGCAATACTATCTAGCTATTCCTTATTAGTAAACCCTATAGCTTATAATATAGTCTAAAATAGACTTACTTATAGCTAGCCACTAGAAGTAATGCTTTAATAGCTTAAGAGTGTGCTTAGTCCTAAAGTAACTTACTAGTAAATTATTATAGTATAGCTATAAAAGCTCCTATTATAAGATAGGCTCCTAGGGAATAACTACCTAGTCTTAGTATATTAGAAAACCCCTTATACTATATAACTATAGACTAGCCTTTCCCTTCCCTTTTACTAGGGAGTTATTAGTTTTACTATTTTATCTCTATAAATCTAGGTCTTAATCCTATACCTTCTATAGTAATTACGCTAATAGTTTATTTACCTTAGATTAGTAGGGATTTAGTAATATAATAGCCCCCTATATCTCTTATACTACACTAATATCTTAGATATATACTACCTTCTCCTAGAAATTACCCTTATTTAGCTAATCTTTTACTAGATTTATAGTAGCTATTTAGCCTCTTAACTAGGCTACTCTAGCCTCTAAAGCTTTCTTTATAAAGGCTAGGGTATTTTCCTTCCCTAAAGATATCTTATTAAGCCTCTTTATATCTAAAACTAGTAATATACCTAGTTTTCTTTAATATATTAGTATCTTTTTTTTTACTACTTCTTTAGTAATTACTATTTTCTTTTAAAGTTCTAGTAAAAGTGCCTTATTTATTAGGGGTTTGCCTTTGTAATTAGGCCTCCTTAATAGTGTATTTACTAGGTTACTTTTCCCTAATCTATACCTAATTATAAAGTAAAAGAGGTAAAGAAATATACACTATTTAGCTTACCTTTTATTTAGCTTTTACTACCTTATAAAAGTCTATAAGTTATAGTAGTCTAATAAGACCTTTACTAAAGTTACTATACCTTTAATATAGTATTACTAGTACTTAAATAACTTTACTATAGTAAGTAACTCTTAATTAGCTATATTATAATTATACTTAGTATTTATAAACTTCCTTAACTAAAAGGCTACTAAATACTAATAGCCCTTATTATCTTATTATAATAGGATTCCTACTATTATAAAGATAAAAGTATTTATCTTAATACACACTAGTTAACTTAGGTTATAATAATAAAGGAAAGGTACTTACTAAAAGGTATCTTTTAGCTAGTTAAACGCTAGCTATTTCTTTACTCTAAATATAAACTTCCTAGTCTAAATACTATTTTAACTACCTTTTATTAATATATATAAAGGTACTATAATCCTAGAGTATCTATAAATAAACTATTAGTAAAAGTTATAGAATCTAAGGAATAACTATATATCCTTAAAGCTTATAGGTTCCTTCTAATCTTAGATTATATTAACCCTATATATATTTATTAAGATCCTATTAACTAATAGGATAAACCCTAGGAATTTTACTAACTCCTAGTAAAATAAGCACTTTAAGGGTTTTATATATAGCTTTACTAACCTTATATATTCTAGGACTTCCTTAATATATATAGTGTACTTCTCTTATATTTTTAAGAAAATAAGGATATTATTTAGATACACTATATAAATAATATTAACTAGCTTATAAAGCACTTTATAGATATAGCTTTAGAAAGTAGCTAGAGTATTTATTAACCTAAAGGGTATTATAAGATATTTATAGTGTCTATAATATATATAAAATATAGTCTTTTACTTATTACTCTCTTTAATATAAATTTAATAGTAAGTATCCTTAATATTAATCTTTAAGAAGTAATAAGCCCTTTAATAATAGTCTAGGATCTCTAAAATTAGAGGGAGAGTGTAGTAATTCTTCTATATTACTTTATTAAGTCCTTAATAATCTATATATAGTTAAAGCATTTTATCCTTCTTTAGTATAAATAAGATAGGCATGCCTATAGGGCTCTTAGAGGGTCTTATCTAGCCTTTCTATAGGTTTTTATTAATATATTTATAAAGCTCCTTTAGCTTACTTTAGGAGAGAGGGTAAATTAGTCTATATAGGGGTGTAGCCCTAGGTATTAGGTTAATTATATAATTAGTTTCCTTTCTTAATAGTAAGCTTCCTACCTTATTTAATATAAATATATCTTTAAACTTATATAATTCCTTAGGGATATCTTTAATAGTTTTATATACTTTTACCTTTTTTTTTATCTTTAAGGGTAATAAACTTATCTTTTATAACTCCTATAATAGTATATATAATAGTCTTATTATATATTACCTTTATAAACTTATAAGGAGTTATAAGTAAAAAGGCTATTCTCTTTTTCTTAAACTACTACTCTTATAAGTATAAATAAAGGTATATATATTCTTTAGTAAGTATATATATTCTAATTAAGAGAGGGCTTCCCCTTACTCTTAGGTCCTTATCTATAGCTATATATAGTAGCTTAAGGTCCTTTTCTTCTTCTCTTAAGTCCTTAATTATAATAGGTACCTTATAGATACTATATTAAGGAACTATAAGGGCCCTTACTACCTTAAGGATAGGTACTAATAACCATACTATAGCCTTAGCTTAGTTAAGCTTATAATTCTTTGTAAATTTAGTACTAATAATATTAATTTTAGCGTAGCTATTAAGATCCACTGCTATTTTAGTGTCTTTATGCCTATAAATAGTAATTAGTATATAAAATTAATACCCTATTAGTACCCTAGTATTTAAGGTAAAGATAAGGGTATTTACTTTTACCTTAGGAAGTTTCCCTAGCTTTCTTAGGGTTCTTTCTTTAGCTTATTATACTTTTATATAAAATACTCTATACTACTATAGTTAAAATATTATCTTTTATCCTTAACTTTACTATTATTTAGGTAAGTAACTAAGCCCTTTTCCTAGTCCTTATTCCCTTAATCCTTATAAGGTTTATAACCTTATAGAAAGTCTTACCTTTAATATTAGGGAGCCTTATATAGGCCTTTATCCCCTAAATAGTTAGGCTTTTACTTATTCTTTAGTATTACCTTTTAAAATCACTAGGTAAGTTATATAACCTTTTCTTAAGTCTTTCTTATAATTAAAGAATATAGGTTAATATAGTCCTATAGGTTAGGGAGTAACTTTATAAAGAATATAAGAGTATAAGACTTTTTAGAGGCTTTTTCTAGGTATTTCTCTAGTAAATCTAAGTAAATACTAAACTAAATAAGGCTTTAACCCTTATATTACCTTATATTCTCTAGCTATATAGCTATTTATATATTATAATTTATAGTGTCTTTAAGTAGTATAAGTATCTAATCCTAGAACTTATCCTAGTTATCTTTAAGGTTTTCCTAGCTATTAGCCTATTATTCTTTAAGGTATTTATCCTATCTTACCTAATAGTTAGTATATATATAGTTAAGTATAAGGAGGATCTTTTAATAGTTATATTAATATTTTTTCTTAACCTTATTAAAGGTATAGTTTAGGTTATTAAGCTATATCTTATACTTTTATAGGTTTATAGGATATTAAAGCTTAGTAATATTCTAGACCTTAATCTCTTAGCTACTCTAGCTTAAGGGGGTACTAAGTCTTTACCCCCTTTTTACTTATACTTCCCTCTTATTTAGCTATAATAGGTTAATAAGCTCCTTTTCTTATTCTTATAGTTTCTAGAGTTATTTAAGCTAAGTAATTTACTTTATTATTACTATAGCTTTAGTACTAATAGTAAGGGGTCTAATTTTAAGCATAGTCTCTATAAAATATAGTATATTCTTAGCTATAGTACTACCCTTATTTAATTAGTTTTAGTTATTATCTAATATTACTCTAGTAAATTAGGTAGTTCTCCCCCTTATATTACTCTTAGGTAGCTAGTAGGAGAAGCTTTAGAATTATAAGAATAATAATAGCTAGGTAAGAGGTATAGGGGCTCTAGTATATTAACTAAAGCTTGCTAGGTCTAAGTGTATTATATATATAAGTTACTAGCTTATAGCTAGCGGCTTACTAGTGTTATGTAAACCTAGCCCTAGGGTGCGGCCTGTCCGTAAGGCGCGCTAGTGGTGCGCCTGTGTTATAAGTGAGGCCTCACAGAGGGCAACACGCACTAACTAGGATAAAACCCTCGTTAAGACAACGGTAGAGACAATGTATTAGAAGTACCTCTGTAAACTAGTTATTACTATAGCGCACTATGTACCTTTAAGGTACAAGAGTTAGGTGCTATCTGTACCTCTAATTAATTAAATCAAACGTTTTTTATTATCCATATTTACCCTTACCTTAATAGTTATAAGCCTAGGAGGCTTCTATTGCCCTTATTATTAATTATTATTAAAGATATAAGCTCCGTTAGATATTATTAGTTAACGCTTACTTATATCTAGAGATAATTACCCTTTATTATATTAATTAGTTACACCTCTTATTTTACGCCCTAATTAACTAATATATTCCCCTTTATAATATTTAAAGAAACTCTAAATATAGTATTATTATTAGAGAAGGATTAAATTAAATAGTATACTTAAGTTAAGAACTATATAGAATCCTATAGGGTCTAGTAATATATTAACCTAAATAAGGTTAAATTACTTAAAGAACCTATAATACCTATATACCTATAGAGGGGTCTAAGACTAGAGCTTACGCTAGATAACCCTAATACTCTTAAAGATTAAAAGCTTACTTATAAAGATATAAAGGACTAATTTAACTTTAAATATAAAGAACTTTAATTTAATCTTATAAAGTATATAAACCTATTAAAGTAAATACTAAAGATTAGGGAATATATTTATAAGACCCTTTTAAAGAATATATAAGACTCTCTTAACTTTAATACGAAGGTAAAAGAAAAGAAGTCTATTTAATATTATACCTATAGGATACTTAAGCTTCTTTATAACTAGTATAAGCTTAACACTAAGAAGATACTTATCCTTATAGAAAACCGCCTTAATAATTATCTATAAGCTAAAGGTACTTATAATTAGTATAAGTAAGCTATAATAACTAAGGTACTATAGAGGAATTATCTAGATCTTAAGACCTAATAGACTAAGGAGATAATACTATATAAGTTTATTATCCCTCTTTAGAGTAAATTTAAGGTATTCTAGAAGAAATAGAATAACTTACTTAATAAAGGAGAGAATTATAGCTTCCTTAAGGCAGTTAGTAAGTTTAAAAGAGACTATAAAGCTCCTTAAAGCTTACTAAAGTTAGCTAATACGCTTACTACTAATAGATTAAGTAATTAGAATAAATTAGAGTAAAAGAAGTGCCTTAGATACTTTAGTTATAATATTAGAGATACTTTAAAGTAATAGGAATCCTATAATTTATTTAAAGCCCTTTATAAGCTAAAGGCTACTCTAAGGGACTAGGAAGTTAGGAAAAACTCTAAAGATAATATTAAGAGATATCTTAAGGAGAATCTATAAGAGAAATCAAGGCTATAAGTTAGAAGCTAGAGAAAAGGGAGAAAAGTAGTAATATTATTATCCCTTTATAAAATCTAATAAATAATTTACTTATAGTAACTCTAAGTAAGAGGTTAGCTAATGTATTATTATTTATATACTTAGAGCGCTCTTAATCTTTAAAGGAAGTTATTAATTTAACTTTAAACGCTATAAATAGCTTAGAAACAAAATAGAATATAGTTCTATATAACTCTAGAGCTAATATTTATATCTTTAATAATCCTTATTAGTTTAGATAGTCTAAATTTAATAATTCTATTATAATAGAGGTTAAGGCTAGAGGTATAATTAATATATCTTTAGGTTAAGGCCTAGTCCACATAACTATTATAGATCTAGTATTATAAAAGCTAAGGATAATTATATTATAGAGTGCTTTACTAATCCTAGAATTCTATGTAAACCTAGTATTAGTAAAGATCCTTATAAATATAGGGATCTTCTAGAATTAAAAGAAGGGCTTTCTATTTAAAGGAAGGTAGCCTATAGTAAAGGTTTATAATATTAATAAACTTTATATGCTATTAAGGCTATTAGATAATCTAAAAGAAGCTTACACTATAATAAGTAAGCCACTAAAACTACCTATAAAGGGAGATATAAAGCTTTAGTATTAATAAAGTGGTAATCTAAGTAAAAGAGCCTTTATAAAGCTTATAAACACTACTCTTAGCGTTAAATTAATAGGACCTAAGCTAATAGAGTGTGAAATATATACTATAGGTAAGGCTAAGCACTAGAGATCGTAGGTTACACCTAAAGGGCTTCCTTAAGGACTAGGTTATAGGTTATTAGTTAATCTTAATTACTATAACTCTCCTTATTAGAATAGTAATAGGTATTAGTATATATTTACATACCTTATAACCTTAATATAGTTCTTTTACTTATTTAAGACTAAAGATAGAATTTATAATAGCTTTTATATCATAATAAGCTTCCTAAGTATATAATTTGCTATTAGCCTATGCTTTTTATATAGTAATATTAAGAAGGCTTTATTTATAGATAATATAAGGGATAAGGTAGCCTTTACTAGTATTATAGTCTATAATTTAGCTCCTATAATGCCTAGTTAAAATAGTAAGGTAAAGTAATCTAGGGGGGTAATTAAGTAAAAGGCTTATATATTAAGTCTTAAGGCTTAGCTTCTATTAGAACTTAATAATAAGGTCTTTAATATAGTAGTCTATTTACTTAATAGAATACCTTTTAAGTACTATAGGAAGTAAGTTATACCTTATAAACTCTAGTGAAATTAGGCATAGAAAACCATACCTACCTATTTATAAATATTAGAGGTTTAAAAGCCCTTAATTACTTACTTATATGCTTATAGATATAAGGCGTTTCCTATAATAATAAAGGGTTTAGAGCACGTTAAATTATATAACGCAATCCCTTAGTTAGAGTAAAAAGCTTGTATTAGATACCTTATTAGTTATAGAGGCAAGTCCTAGTATATTATCTAGGTGCCTTTGCTTTATAATTACAAGGTTATTATATTAGTATATATTTAGTTTAATAATAAAAACTCCTTCTTTCAGCTAGAAAAAGAGCTAGAATTAGCTTAATGGAAGAAGATATTAATAATTATATTGCTTAAAGAGCTTAAGGCTAAAGATATTAATAAAGAGATTAGTTAAGATCTTATTAAAATAAAACTAAAAGAGAATAATTATACCTTTACGCTATTAGCTATAGGTTAGGAAAATAAGTAGTTTAGAGTAAAAACACTACCTTATATATTAGGGTAAGAAGGAGACTAAATTAGTGCTCTTTCAACCCCTCCTAAGGTTTCTTAAAAGGCACTAGTTACTATAGAGAATATAAAGCTTTAGGTATAAGGTAATTATACACTATTTTTTAAGATTAATAAATTTATAAGTAAGGTAATAGCTATATATATAAAGACTACTATAAAGACTAGTAAAATCACTACTAAAGGCAGTAAGACTATAGAGAATTATAGTCCTTATAATAATAGTATTAATTTAGATAATATTATTATTGAAATG
>JFGW01000297.1:0-35183 GCA_000729825.1 Epichloe sp. AL9924 | reverse complement strand
TTTATACCTTAATTTATAGAATCTCCTATTTTCTTTATATATATAGTAGCTAAGCTTATATAATCTTATAGTGTTTTTATAATACTTTATTATTATTATTTATATTACCTATACCTTTATCTAGATTAGGGACTAGTAGTATTTCTTATACCTTATTATTATTTATTATTCTAAACTATAGGGATTCTGTTAAAAATAAGACCTATTTTTAGCCCTTTTCTAGTCAAAGGACCTTTTTATTACTAGCTTGCATTGCAAGCCTGACAGCTGCGACCGACCGTGTGGATGACTAATCCAAATCAATTGTGGATTATTCAATTGCGTTGTGGCTACAAGCGTAGCCACAACTACGCCACTAGTAATTAGGTAAGCTAGGGTGATGTAAGCAGGTTACCCTACACATAGGTTACCCTATAGCTATCTTTGACAGCGATTTTCTCTTTAACTAGAGGTTGTACAAAAGTTTCACATATAGCAAATTAAAGCTAGAAGATAGGGCTTTTATTTTATGTAGGAATATTTTTTAGACCAAAAGTTGGTGCATGTGGGTTGCTAGTTTGTATGGTGGTGAGTCGATTTTTTAGATTTTACATACAAATGAATTTTGCGGAAAATCAAAAGTGGCCCTTAAGACCCTTTTGGCAGCCCGGATCCACCGATATGGTCGGTGGGTATACGAGAGGAAGAAGATCTTTTCAATCTAGCTAGATAGCTAGGCCTCTCAATCCAACAGCCGCATTGCCCGTACAACGTCACTAAAATCAATTCTATTGGTATATAAGATATCGTAAAAGTCATCTAGATTGAATTTTATTAGTTGATAACTGCCACAACCTTCCGTTGCGTTGCGTTGAATATTCAACGTGGTGGTTCTATTGGCCCCCGACCGTAGAGCTACACCTGTACAGCTGTTGCCAGCCGGCAACTAGCTCCCTACATTTCAATAGATTCTTTACCCTATAACTAAGTATCTATACCTTTATTATTATAAGGTACTAGTGTGTTTTATATAGATCTTTATAGTATTAGCTATATCATAATCTAGCTAATAGTTTATTTCCCTTAAAGGTTTAGAGATTAATCTATTATAGCTTATACTATAAGGTCTAATATAAATAAAGTAAAGGCTAAGATTTATAGTTACCACTAGAAAGATACTACCTAGGGCCTAGTGTATAAAGGTTTTAATCTCTAACTTACTATATATAATATATATAGTCCTTAATAAATACCTTACTTAACAAACACATAGCTATCTTATAGCTAGCTAGCCTCTTTATTATTAGAGTGGCCTAAAGGTTCTCTAAAGATCCACTATCATAAACGTCCTATCTCCGACCTCTGCGCTCCTAATAATAACATACTTAGACCTAGCAAGCTTTAGTTAATATACTAGAGCCCCTATACCTCTTGCCTAGCTATTATTGTTCTCACAAAGTAATACCTATAAAAAAGAAAGCTAAAGGTAAGGCCTTAGCTAGATTAATTTAAGCTATAGCTAGCTAATATACTATTAAATTACTTTTAGTAATAAATAAAAGTTTTTATTAGAATAGTCTATTATCTCTTAATAAATATAGTTTACTTTATAGCTAGTGTTTTAATAGCTTATTTAGTAGCTAAAAGGTTCTTAAAATACTTAAATATATAATAGAGTTTTAAATTAATACTATAAAGGTATATCTCCTAGATATATAAATAATAAGTAACTTAGTAAAGGGTATAGGCCTAGTTTATACCTAGGGTATATATATATTCTCCTTTAGTATAAAGATTATTTATATAAAGGCTATAAGGAAACTTATACTCTTTACTATTAAAAAAGGCCTTATTATTTAAGTTACCTTTTAAAATATACTTACTAAGGTAAGTGCCCTTACCTAGGCTAGGAGAAGGAGAAGGAGGTAGTAAAGGTAAGGTAATACTAGTAAGGGCTAGAATAATAATAAGATTAAATATATTAGAGGTAAAAAGAGAATAAAAAGGGGGATAAATAATTACTTAGGCTTAAGGAAAGAGAATAAAAAGAATATATAAGGAGATATTATAATAATAATAAGGATATAAGAGTTTAAAATTATAGGGAGAGATAAGAATATTTATATTTCTAAAGGTATAAGGTCTAGCTTTAGTTAAAGTATATATTATTTATATTTAAAAGGTAAGCTAGGGATAGATAAGGATAATATATTATATAATTATCTAATAGCTAGTTAGTAATAAAGGTATTACTTAAAGTAAAGTTAGGATTTTATAGGTAAAAGTAAGATTATAAAATAGCTATAAAGGTAAGGGAGTAAGTAAGGTATAAAGATAGCTAGTAGTAAGTATAAAAATAAGGTAAGCTAGTATTTTTAGAGATAAGGTTAAAATAAAGTAAATTTACCTATATAATAAAAAAAGTTAAAGTAAGGTAAACCTATACTAAAAATTTTTATAGCCTATATAAAGAACTTATAGCCTTATAGTACATATTACTTAATAGGGTATAGTCTTTACTTATACTAAAGGGCACCCTATTTAATAGAATATAGTCTTTACCTATACTAAAGTTAGTGCCTATATATAGGGAAATTATACTCTTATTACTTACTTACTTTTAACTAAAAGGGAGAAGGGAGAGGTAAGTAAAGGGGTATATTATAAACTTAAGCTATAAGCTTAGGTTAAGTCTAGCTTTAGAAAGTATATAAACTATATATAGCTAGGTTATGGCTTTATATAAACCACGCATAGGATATGCATAAGTTACTATAAATCTAGGCACTATATAACTACTAGTGTAGTTCCTTTTTTCTTCTATAAGAATAATATTCTTACTTGAAACGCTTATAAGCAAAAGCCATAAGGCCAGTTCTTAACAATCCCTCTGCTATTAATTATTTAGTATGATAATAAGTAAATAATTTATATTATAGAATATAAGGAAAAAAAGCTTTAAACTAGCCTTAAGTGTCTTAATATAAATTAAAATAGATTTATAAGTAATATACCCTAGGTAATATTAAGGTAAATTAGTTAAAGACCTCTAAGATACTTACTAATAGCTTTATAAAGCCTTTATTAGGGTAAATATATAAGGAATTCTATTACTAGATTAGCTTATAGGAAATTCCTATGTAATTATAATACTAGGTATTTATTATAATCTCTTCTTATACTTATAAACTCTAGCTTTAATAAATATCTTAGCTAGGGGGGGTGTGTTAGGGAGAGCGCCCTTAAAGCCTAGGATATATAAGGGTAACGCACACTAACTAGGATAAAACCCTCTCTAAGATAATAGGTAGATATAATATATTAGAAGTACCTTTATAGACTAGTTATTACTATAGCGCACTATATACCTTTTAGGTACAAAAGGTGGCTGCTATCTGCACCTCTGATTGACTAAATTAAACGTTTTTCATTATCTATATTCACCCCTACCTTGACAATAATACTAGTAAGCTACTAGCTATAAGCTAGTAACTTATATATATAATACACTTAGACTTAGTAAGCTTTAGTTAATATACTAGAGCCCCTATACCTCTTGCATAGCTATTATTGTTCTCACAATATATAACTTTATAATAGTAAAAAAAATAGCTAAGTGTAACTAGGTATAATTAAAAGCGCTAGGATTATAACCTATAAAATAGTATAAAAAGTAATAATAATAAATTTAGCTATTTAAGTTATTTATATATAGAATAATAAGGCTATCTATATAAGGGCAAAGAGAGCCTTTGCCCTAAGTGCTAAGGTCTCGTAACAAGGCCTCGAAGAGGGAAGACATCGCAATAGTGATGCCTAAGATGTGAGGCTGCTATATCCAACAGTAAGCAAGCAAACACAGCTCTGAATAGCAACACTTGCCTTTACCTTGGACGATATAAAACAAAAAGGGACATGACAAAAGTGGCACATTAAATGCTCTAGACCCAATATCTAAACCATGAAACAATAGCGTCAAATTCGGCTTATTTTACTAGCCTTCGCTTACCATTATTTAGCATTTGTCGCATAGGTGTTGTCACGACGTTGGTTAGGTGAGGTAATGAACAGAGTGAAGGCTAGATTTAAATGTTATAGCTAGAAAGAGGCTACATGTAGGTATGTGCATAAATGTTTCAAGCTTTAACCTTCTATATTAATATGTTAGTCTTTCCTATATACCTTGCCTTATGTTTACGTGGCTAGCTACTAGCTAGGCGACAGCTTTTAGTTTTAGAGGGATCCGAGGATCCACCATGTCTCTGCCTTCTCTGCCTCAATGCGCCTGACAGGTGTGCTGTGTTGATATGCAGCTGAACCCGGCTTGTTTTTCCTGGTTTAAAAACCCTAGTCATGCTCGTTTCTGTAGACCTGCTGCCTAAATTAACCACTTCACCACAAAGCTTCTTTTATCATGTTTGGTACGCTGGTATCGACCGATTCCGACCAAGTGAGCCTGAAGTTCATTGAGAACCCAGATCCTGTTGCTGCTGTCAGTCGAAATCTGCAAAACGAAACACATATTGCTTGCATATTTTGCCGCGCTAGAAAAGTTCGTATCTCGTACTCGCAGCAACCGACAAAGAGCTGTATTCCTATTGACTGTCACTGTTGCGTTCGTTTTCTCACGATGTGAAATGACAGGTAGGCTGTTCTGGAGATCAGAAAGGATGCCAAAGATGTGTATTTATGAGAATCGAGTGCGTGTATCCAGAGAACCAAAGGCGAAACAAGTAACGAAAAAGAAAAATTAGTCATCAGGTAACTCATGGCAAATGATCTCGTTATTGTAAAACCTAATTGCTAACGTACTATAGGCCACTGGGAGTAACGACCAAACCCCAGCCCTAATGGCATACGATGGAACAGAGCAGTGCGCCAGGAACAACCAGGTCAGGAATAGTCAAGACTTGCGCGAAAAGTCTCTGTTTTCACCCGGGGAGGTACATTCCTCCATGCAGCAGCACAGTTCAGACGGCCGATTGGGCTCAAGAAGTAGTGGCAATCCAACTTGTAGGTAAACCAACTGAATAATTGTGCAAACGCACTAGGGCCTATGCGACTGACACCTCCAATAGCCGCCAGTTCCCTTGGAACAAGCGAATCCACTCACTTAGCAGGGAGCTGCAGTCCGACGATGGCGCCGCCCGGCCAGTTCCCTGATCTGTTAGAGACTGACCCGTTTTCGTCGTCACTTCTTTGTCCATCGGCTGTAGACAGCGCCGTAGATATAGATTTTGGTGAAGGAATTCACCCGACGCATGGCGACGACATGTATTGGGCCTTGAACGCCAAAAAGTACGATACCACAGTAGGCTCGATATTATCAGAGACGCCCTCCATCGAGCCTATTGTTGGTGGTGGCAAGAGGCGCACAGAATCCGGCAACAACTGCGCCTGTCTGATTAGCTCTATATCGTTCCTCGAAAGGCTGGCATGTAGATCCCCTTCGCGCGAGAACCGGGTTGATCTCATACTTGCCGACGTCCGCAATTCCATCGACACTCTCGCCATATTCATGGCGTGCGAGAGATGTGCAGCTCGGGCAGAGCTGAACATGTTGCTCGCCATGGCAGCCCGGCAGATGAGCATTATCTGCGGCAAGCTGGCCAGCTGTTACGAGGACATACATCTGCGAGGTCTCGTAGCCAACACTAACAATAACAATTCATCCCATCAGCAGAAACCCGAACAGGCCGCGTCCTCAACTAATGGTTCCGTCGACATTTCTGTGTCAACGTATCGACTCGACCAGCGCGAGGGCCTCCACCTGCTTAAAAGTTTGGCTACTTTCCAAATCACAGAGTTTCAGCAGCATATCAAAACTATGAAGTCTCGGTATCGCCTTTGGCCAAATCAACGCCAAGTGGGAGCTCTAACTGAAGCAGAGAACCATCTGAGGCTAGCACAGGCTACTATTAGCCGCCATTTTTCATAGGTTGCTACTGCTTTGCAAAGGTAGAAATAAAGAAGGTAGAAAATACAACTACGCCATTATTTTTTGGGTTACTATTATCTACAATTTCCTCCTCCAGGTAAGATAATTGGAAAACCTGCAGCATTGAACTCCACAATGTATGCACAGCCGCTCTAGCCACCTACCTGAAACTGTGGAGGGATGAAGACGGAGGCAAAGAGCTATTAGAAGAGAAGATGATGATGTAGAATTACTATATAGGAATTCGGAATCTAACAGAGAAAAGGAAGCTTATGAGCTTTAAACCTGCGAGCAACGAATCTAGGTCTTTAAACGAAGCCTATAATGAAGCGCGATAACAGGCGCGATGCATTGTTAAACGAAGAAGGGATGACAAGAGTAATGCCTGAAATCCGAGGCTACGATGTGAGGCTGTGAATATCCTCAACAGAAACCCGATAATTGCCAAAAGAAAGCTAGTACTCAATCTATCAATTCCGTTAGCCGAGTAGACTAAGTCGGTTCTCATTGTTAATTTCAAAATATGCGTGATATGCGGCGGATTAACAACTATTATATTTACGTAGCCTTGCAATTGCGTATACATATTTTTGTATAACTCTATATTAACACAACGATTCTCCTACGTAATTATGTGCTCGCCCTATGTCACACATGAAATCGCAACTCAAGGTCCATGTAATTACCGGGGTAAGCTCGGCGCAGATTTGGGACGGTATTGTTTGCTAGTTTACAGCCCAAGTGGTATAGCACGCCCTGTCAAGCCGGGGCCCAACCGCGATGCGTGTATTTGTTGCACGAAAAAAAGAGGCGCAGCCGACTGGCCACTAATTTGTGCGTACATTATCCTCTAAATGCCTTGTAAAATTTTCACCAGATACTTCCTAGATTTGTCAGCATGTGGCAGCGAGCTCCGACCCTCCTGCGTACTTGGCATTTTTCCTCATTTAGCACCATTTGCCTTGCTTGGTCCTTATCCACAGCATTTCGGCGCCCTATCCATGTTATTTGGGCTAGGACTTTTTGCTATGAAGCTGTTTTCCCTGTAATAAGCCTACCAGAATAATATTGGCGAGTGATGTAACTTTGGGTCATCCCGTGTTCGCATACGCACACTACGGACGTACCCCACGGGTGACCAGAGGCCCAGAGGGGACACACACTCACACTCCCGGCTGTTTCAGTATTGTAAGACGCCACGAGGTGGATCCGATTAGCGCCTACGGAGTAGTACTCCGCTCCGCAGTACTCCGCACATACAGCCGTGCTAGCTTTTCCGGGTGCGAAAAAAACTCCGACAGTCAGTCCCAAAACGTCGTAGCCCCGATAGCAGGGCTAATGCAGGGCTCATACACAGGACTCACTGCTCGCCCTGACTTATCGCTTCCAAAACAAACGTTCCTTACGCTCCAGCTCTCACCCGCCCGTTTTATACCTTGAAAACTTCTCAATCTCCCACCATCACCAGTCGTGTGTCTTGCTATTGCGCGAGCATCCCACGATGGGCTCAGATGTCGAGCACGGCCGCGGCGTTTCCTTGCGACATGGCGCCGAAAACCTGCCGCCAGCCACTAGTGTTTCTTTACCCTTGACCGAGCTCCTCCCCGGCGCCGACAAGGATGGCTCGGCCACGCCAGACCACGAGGCGGTTGCCGTCAAAGCTGTTCAACACATGAGCAATCTTCGGTGGTGCAGTGTTTGCGTTGGTCTGTACTCGACCGCGTTCCTTTACGGACTGGACTCGACCATCTCTGCCGCCGTGCAGGGCCCTGTTCTGGCCTCCCTCGGCGACTTAAACCTGCTGCCTTGGATCGGTACTGGATTCATGCTCGGCTCTGTGGCTACCGTCTCATTGTTCGGCTCGCTGTACGGAAAGATCGAGGTCAAATGGCTGTACCTGGGTAGTATCCTCACTTTTGAGGTCGGCAGTGCCATCTGCGGTGCGGCTCCTAACATGAGTGCAATGGCTGTCGGTCGAGTTGTGGCGGGAATAGGTGGCTCCGGTATCTATCTCGGGTGAGTGCACAAACGATATACAACTGGCGGCAAGTTAAAAGCTGACCTTTACTGAAAAAGAGGCATAAACTACATCTCAATGTTTGTGGCTCCAGTTAAAAGGCCATTCTACACCGCTTTGATCAGCACGTACGTCGACCTAAACAACTAAGCCTCTGAAGCCTGGAGTGGAAGTATTTTAATTTGATAATTGCAATTAGATTCTGGGGTCTAGGAGCTATCCTAGGACCCGTCATCAGTGGTGCGTTCGCTCAGAGTAAAGCAACTTGGCGGTGGTGAGTGCGGATAACAATAAAGTCGTCTTCTGTCTTCATCATCAACTAATAATCTTTCGCAAAGGGCATTTTACATTAAACTCGTCATCGGTGCTGTCACTGCCCCGATCTACATCCTCTGGTTTCCGCACCACGGCGCACAGCGCCACCAGCCAATACTTCCGCGCATTAAGAACTTGGACTGGCTGGGCGCCTTGCTCAATGCTGCCATATTCACCCTCTTTGTCACTTCGTGTACGCTTAGCGGCGGCTCGCGCTGGGAGTGGAACTCGGCTACTGTCATTACCCTCTGGGTCATGACGGGCGTTGTCGTCCTGGCTTTCGCGCTGCAGCAAGGGTTCGCGTTTTTGACGACCAAGGAAGATCGTATCTTTCCCGTATGGTGCCTCAAGGATCGGTCGCTTGTCTTGCTGTTTACCGCAACAGCGGCTGCCAGCGCCATCTTGGACTTCGATATCTACTACATACCTCTCTTTTTCTAATTCACGGCCGGAGTTGATCCTTTAGATGTCGCGGTTCGGCTTCTGCCCTTTGTATGTCTTCTTATAGTTGGCACTATGTTCTCTGGAGCTCTTTTACCGAAATACAACCTTTACGCCGCTTGGTACACCGCTTCTGGCATAATTGCCTTGGTTGGGGGTGCGCTCCTGGCGCGTATTCATTCTACAACACCTACAAGGGACATCTATGGATTTCAGGTTCTGGCTGGGTTCGGATGTGGCTTGACATATCAAACCGCCTACGCGATCGCTCTCGTCAAGACTCCGATGGAAAAGGCGTCCTCAGTCCTCAGGCGGCGCCGCCCTATCATTGGCGATAGCAGGGTCTGTGTTTCACAATGACGGTTTCAACACCATGAAGAGCGCTCTCAGCGGGATGGGATATACCTCAGCCTAAATCCACGACGCCCTGGCCGGCGGATACTCGCCTATTATCAATGAAAGCCCCCCCGAAGTGCGCAACTTGGTGTCGGATGCCATCGCCAGCACCCTCGCGAAAGTGTACGTCTTATTGGCTGTTGCGGCAGCGGTAGTACTCGTTTCGGGGCTTTTAATGCGGTGGGAGAGGGTGAAAATGGCTTAAAGCGCACCCTACCTTATTAATTATTCTACAGAGAATAAAAGGTTTGAAGGTTTTATGCAAAGCATGGGAGAATTTCCAAATGTTGTATTATATATATGCTATTCGGTATATAGTGGTAAAAAAAAAAAAGTTGTTTTATATTAATGTTCCTCTTTTTTGAAACGAAGATTTGGATATAGTACTGTCCATGAACACGGAAATGGCTGAACAGGCCTAACGAAGCAGGGGTATAATCATAAACAAAATCGTGAAAAGTATTGGCTTTGAAGACCAAAGAAGTTACAACATGGCGAATCCAGCCACGAGGGCCTAAGACGGTGCCTATAGGCACTGTTTTAGTGGGAGCTGGGGTAGGTATCTTGATGGGTCACCCGTCTCTGTTAAGTAGTTGGCTTGTCTTCGAAAGGAAAAGAGTAGATGCTGCAGTGTGTGCGTTGAAAAGCATGCTAGAGTTGCTCCGTGGTGTGGGTCCTTCAAAAGGCAATACTCCGCGCTCTTTCCGCTCTTTCCGGACCGACTAGAGCACCTGGATACTTTTGCTAGATAAGATGGTGGGTTACACCAAGTATCTTGTATTTAGTCTACTTGATGTTGGAATCGGAAACATTTCTTGTGCAAAGCTTTGGGTGAAACCGGCCTAAGACTTGCTATTAACTTAGGAATCACTGTACAATACAGATAGAGAATTTCACGTCGTTTCTCAAAGCAAAATCGCCCATCATGTCTCCCCTCATGGAGTCCATTATGCGTATAGACATACGCCTTGTCACGTTAATCGCTGGTACTCTCAGCTACGTCGCATATTTCTTTCATGGCGAGCATCACATGCATGGCTTCGCTTACCTCCAAGTTCACACCGCCCTGTTTATGACTTCGACTTTTCTGCTGTATCGGCTAGGGTCACCGCTCGTGGAGGCCTTGTTACAGACACTTGTGTATGATGGGTTTTTCTTGGCCGGTTTATTTGGCAGTCTTCTTGTGTATCGCGCTTTTCTGAACCCTCTCAACGCCTTCCCTGGACCATTCATTGCCCGCATCGCCACGTTTTGGATATCTTTTCGCATTAGAGGACTGCGAATGTACAAAGCCTTCGAGGAACTGCACGAGGAATACGGTTATTTCGTGCGTGTTGGCAGCCAGGAGATATCAATTACGCACCCAGATGCGGTGGTAGACATCTTCGGAGCCCATTCAGTGTGTCAAAAGAGCCCGTGGTACGACATCAGCAAGCCACAAGACTCATTACTTCTTCGCCGGACATTTGCAAAGCACTCCGAGCGGCGAGCCACCTGGACTCGAGCCTTCTCTGTGAAGGCGGTCAGGGGCTATGAGACTCGTTTACACCCATACAGAACCAAGATGCTTTCCAAGCTCGATGAATTCGCCGGGCAACCTGTAAATGTTACTCACTGGTTAGGGCTGTACTCCTGGGACACCATGAGCGATCTGTCGTTCGGCCATCCGTTCGGCTTGATAGACCCCAAAGACCATCATTGGGCAATGAAAGTCCTCGACAAAGGGATGAGTATCATAGGTCGCCATTTGCCAATGTGGTTTGTCCGTCTTGGTAGCTCGGTCCCGGGCGGCAACAAGGATCTGAAAGCTATGTACAAGTATTCCCACGAGCAAATGTTCCTCAGGTATTACGTATGTTTTAAAGCCCTAGGTGGTGAAGATTGCACATCTGACCAGCGTTGAACAGGCCAGGACTGAACCCAAGGTACCGGATGTTATGAGTACCCTCTTTGTGCCATACAAGAACGGGGACCTGCCTTTTGATGAAACCGCGGTACAACTGCTAGCTAGAGAATCACATCTGCTAGTCACCGCAGGAAGGTGAGGCGCAGAAGACATGCTCTACTGACAAAGCAATTCACTAAACACGTCATTTAGCGATACATCGAGAATCACCATGATTGGCACCTTGTTTGCGCTTGCTCAACAACCTGAGCTCGCCAACAGGCTCCGGAAAGAATTGGAACCCCATGCCCCTGAGAATCCCGACGAGATGGTGATGGACGACAAAATCAAGAACATTGAACTTCTCAACGGTATTGTTCAAGAAGCCCTTCGCTTATACCCACCCACTCCTAGCCATCCGACCCGAATGACACCTCCCGAGGGGACTTTAATCGCTGGTCGATTCATTCCTGGCAACACGCAAGTTATGGCCCCTCAATACGTCATCGGACGAGGTAAGCAATTTCTTCCATTTCAAGCTACATGCTTTGCTACGCATCGTCTCACGCAAAGTATCACAGACGAACGAATTTTTTCTCGGGCGACTGAGTTCATCCCCGAACGCTGGTACAGTCTCCCGGAGCTCGTCAAAGACAAGAAGGCCATTGCGCCATTCTCGCTGGGGCCCATGAACTGCGTCGGCAAGCAACTTGCGCTGGCCAACATTCGAGTCACTGTGGCTTCGTTTGTCATGCGCTACAACCTCAGCTTCCCCCTGAGCCAGGCGGATCCGGAAGCTGCTTTCGAAAATGGTCTTTACGAGCATTTCAGCTTGCAATCTGGCCCATTGATGTTGTGCTTGGAGCAGCGACACAAGTAAGCGACTAGCAAATCAGTTCTCGAACCCGGAGATGCGATGGTTCGTAGCAGAGATAGGCCGAGTAGCTCATAGTCGAGTTATAAAATCATGGAAGTGGCTATAGACTTGACCTTCTTGTCGCCTGGTGTGGTACAATTCAAACAAGTTCAGTAGTGGTCATTGCGATCAAAAAGCGAATTCTCGACTACGTTGAAACCGAATACATATTGGTTGTCGATAAGCGTAAGACCTGAAGCTTTAAAATATTCGAACACATTACCGTCGTCGCCGAAGGATTTAGTTTTGCTTGTGATTTTAGTTCCATGGCGTTCTCGAATCTGGCGATAAACGTAGGACTTACCCGGCCTATTATGTCCTCAAAATATAGCTTTAATCACCTCACAATCAATTGTAGTTCAGTTCAATTACTCTATGTTCCTTTTTCTCTATTCTATCTTCTCGTTTTTCTCTGTATTGTGGGTGGGAAGCTGAATACATCGTTTTGATAGTCAAGAGACGACAGGAATAGGAAATAAAAGTACACAAAAGCCACCAAGGTAACTGACGAAGCGATGACTATGCCTGCCCAAAACCCATACCGGAAGTTCTGACTCGACGTGGCCGTGGATTGGCGCTGGAAGATATCAGGTGTTGATGGAAAGTGGTGGTGGGAAAAGGCCACAACCACGAGAGAGGTCGCGATGATCGTGACTGCCAGTCTCGTCCAGGGCGTGATGAACTGCCGAAGGCCAGACTCGGCGCTCTTCGAGCGTTTATTTATTGTTCCAAAAGTGGGAGGAAGAGTTCGTTCAGGGCTTCCCGCGAGCTTGCCAATGCAGTATTGCTGCATCTTCTCCATGTTCTCTTCGCTGTGACCGGCATATTCATACGCCTCTGTACCGTCAGTTCCAGCGCTGCTCTCAAGCGCCTCGATGCCGCCCGGATGGTCCGAGATAAAACTTGTGAGATCGTACACTAGGGAAGCTTGTTAACATTGCTTCTCGGACATGATATTATGGAAAATTATTGGCGTACCACGGCCATGAATCCCTATCCATAGCGAGTCTCGAGTCCCATGGTCGGCTAAATCTTCAAGTGTGATGCCGATTCCTCCTTTCTGAGAAGTTGTGGACGCCATTGTTATCTTTCAGTTTTTTGACAATAGCTTCGCGAAGAAACATATATTTGGGCTGCAAACGTGGTCGGGCTAAACATGCTCCGCTTACTAACGGCCGGCCTTCCTAAAACGACCGTTCGCCGTCGCCCCAAAAGGGTAATTAATATGTAGCGGCGGACTAATGGAATTGGTACATATTCAGCCTAGCGGAAAAAGTGTCAAAAGCCGAGAACTAAAAGATGCAAAGCGGGCGCAGAAGTGCAAAGAGAGTCGGTGAATGCCATGGACCCCTATTTGTGTACATTTCAGGAGCTCTGAAATTCAATCAAACCCGGGCAGATGCAAGCTGCTGCTAAGGATAGTTCCCACGGCATCAACCGCATTCTCACAAGATGCACAAACAATTCTCCCTTGACCATGAGAGTCATGGTGCTTCTTACAATCTAGACATAACGTCTTTCGCCAGTCTAGAGCAACTCATGAGAACCTTGACCGAAATCTTTGCATTTGCTAATACAAAATGTGCGTAAAGGCGGTATTTATCATCCATCACGGGGAGCATGCTCTCTGCATCCTTGACTGACTCAATACAGCATTGTGACTCGTTAACCAACAAGGCGCCCATATTTCGACACTAGAGGATGCACAGGAGACCAAGGGCACCATTAAAGTACGAGAAACACGTCATAATTCCATTCGTGAGCCTCCTGGGCCTCGCTTGCTGCCCCTTGTCGGCAACCGCTACGAGTTATACCCAGACGTCCTTGGAAACTATGACCGATTATTCTCCATCTATGGCCCCATGATCAAGACTGTCAATATGGGAACAACCATCTATCACACCAATGACCCAGAGATTGCCCGTCATCTATTGCGCGAAGACAAGCTATTCACCAAATCCACGTCCGACTCATCACACCCACTGCACTACATGGCCGATCAGGATTGCCTGTTTACTTGCGACAGCGCGTCTCCTGCTTTTGTACCAAGTCACAAATTTGTGCCTCCCACAATGTCGCCACGAGCTGTGGCTCACTTCATGCCGCTGATCCAGGACGCTGCACGGTCCATCTTTCCAGCATTTGACCAGCTGGCTGAGGCCGATCTGGCCATCAATGCTTACCAGTACATGTTCAAACTTGCGGCACAGATAATCTGGCGTGTGATGCTCAATCAGGACCTGAAGCACTTTAAGTCGCCCAAGACTCCCCCGTCGCTCCCTATTCGACTATTTGGCCAGTATCTCTCGTTAATGAAAAAGGCGTCAATGCAGCCACAATGGACTAGGTATCTCCCCTTTGGAAACCCCATGAAGTTGAAAAATGTCCGCCAGCAGGTGCTTGGCATCACCCAGGAAGCCATGAATGCCAGCATCGACAAGGATGGCCCTCCTCTAGCTCTATCTGATCCCGAGGCCATAAAGAGCGCCACTTGCGTGGCCGATTTTCTTTATCGCGCCGCTGACAGAGACGGCAAGCAGTTGCCGCGCAACCTTGTGCTGGCGAACGTGGTGGTGAGTTGCGGAGCAGGCTTTACCACGAGTTCTTCTCTACTCTCGTGGGCTCTGTATGCCCTGGTCCGGTACCCTGGGAATCAGGGACGTCTATTCGAGGAGGTAGCTCGCCACCGCGGAGAATCTACGACAGAAGCCCGCTTGACGTATGACGAGCTCCACGGCATGAAGTTCCTCGAATGCTTCGTCAAAGAAGTCCTCCGTCTCCACAGTCCTAGTTTCCAGACGGCACGAAATGCTAAGCAAGACACGGTCCTGCCGGGGGGGTACTTGATCCCTAAAGGCTCCGTTGTGATCGCATGCTTCCCTAGTATGCATAAGAACCCGGCCTACTGGGACAATCCGCTACTGTTTGACCCTGACCGCTGGATGGAGGAAGGTTTCGCGAAACGGCAAGCCCGTCAAGGTTCATACACGCCGTTCGCGGCAGGAGGTCGGGGCTGCGTCGGATTCACCTTGGCGCTCACGCAGGTGAAGATGGTCCTGACAGAGTTGGTGCATCGATATGAGTTCCAAGACGAGTCGCCGGATGCTGTCGTTTATGACCCCGAGTTCTTGGTGGTACGGCCGCTCAACTTTTATGCTGGAATGACGAGGCGTAAAGGATCGCATTAGGTTGGCTGAGTAGCATGGCTTTATGACACATCTGGTCCTACGGCTACCAAGTATACTGAAGATTACCTTTATGAGATGAGAAGAGGTAGCTCACCAGAGGCACACCATAGTCTAGTAGCTAATGACAATCTCCCTCGTTGCCCATCATGTATATTTCTTTTTGATCGTTTAACCTTCTTGATTGAAAGTCAACAGCAGTCTTCTTGAGTTCGTGACACCGCGGTCATTATATTACTCTGAATATGAGTTTCAAGGCTATTTAGACATCGCTAGCACCTTCGCCGCCTGCGAACAGAACGTTCATAACAGGTACTGGGAGTTGCGAATGGCATGCGTCAATTGTCACCTATTCTCGATTGCGGAAAACCCTACGCGATTTTGAGGCATGTCATTTCAGTCATCTATCAAAGGCGGTACTAAAGAAGGAATCACCTGCAAAGACCAAAACCATACAGTTTCGTTGTACGCCAAGCCCAAACCAATTTTCAGGATCAAGGAGCGCGCGGGGGTATATTGTCGATGACGTGAGATGGAAAGGACCAATTTGGTCAGGGCCGATGGCGGGCCTATGCAGCCCCTTATAGCCATGATACTTACCTCTTTAGCTAACGCCGTCTGACTTGAAGTCATTTTTGTCCGCTATGCTTTCGATTGCCCCCGAGCCCGGCCACCATCCGGTCCCTACGCTAACAAGGATTTCGACAGCATGGCTCCCGACGGTCTAATTACTACTATAACCTTTTTCCCTTTCTTTCCATGGAGCACTTCCATTTCTCATCGGATATACCAGAATAGGTGTTTCTCATTGCATTACAGTTGTGAAAAAGGATGTGCGGATTTTCTGCCAGCATCTCGCTTTCCGCGGCAAACGGCAATGGCCAGAGTAACACCGCTCCTTGCAACGAGGAAACAAACGGTGTAACATCAGAGGGACTGGCGGCAGAACTCAAAGCTTCAGTCGATGTCATCGCTCACCGCGGGCCAGACGACTCAGATGTATGGGTCAGTGAGGACGAGCAAGTCGGGCTAGCCCACTGCCGACTGTCCATCAACGATTTATCCTCTGCAGGGCGCCAACCCCTTCACAGCAGCGACAATCACATTCATGCCGTGGTGAACGGTGAGATCTATGACTACTCTCGCCTCCGCGCCGAATGCGAAACCCTTCATGGCTACTCTTTCCAAAGCGACAGCGACAGCGAGCTGGTTCTGGCCCTCTACAAGATCCACGGCGCTCCAGAATTCCTAACACATATGCGGGGTGAATTCGCCTTTGTTCTCTATGATGATCGCACAGGGGCTCGCCGCGTCATATGCGCGCGTGACCGTTACGGAATTAAGCCGCTGGTGTATACTCGCGTGGGCTCGAAGCTTCTCATTGCTTCCGAAGCCAAGGCGTTCTTGCCCCTGGGCTGGAAGCCACGCTGGGAAGTCCGTGCGATTGCCGACGCCGGATGGATGTTTGATGACCGAACACTATTTCGCCAAGTTCGCAAGATCTTGCCTGGACACTATCTCAATATTACGGAGCAAGGTGGTGTGCAACAGGTCAGGTATTGGGATGCCGAATACGAAGACAAGGTTGGTTTGGATTTTACAATCTCAAGCCGGCACGCAGCTGATTAACTTTTCATAGAGGAAGCCCGAAAGTCGGACCATAGACGAAATGGTAGACGGTGTTCGCGACAGGCTGGTCGAGTCTGTCCGCCTTCGCTTGCGTGCTGATGTCCCTGTCGGCATTTACTTGTCTGGAGGGATCGATTCTTCCGCTATTGCCGGGATAGTTACGGAAATTGCACGAAAGGAGAAAGTCAAGATAGGGAACGAAGAGGTTACTCGTGTGTCCTGCTTTCTTGTAGCTTTTCCTGAGACTTCGGGCTATGATGAATCTCGTAAGTCTCAGTATACTATCATCAGCCTTTGGGCTTACCACAAAAGCTAACTGACACACAAGATATTGCTGAACGCACGGCCGAATGGCTTGGAGTGAAGACTTTAAGGAAGACCATCACGGAAGACACCTTGGCAGAAGATTTCGAAGATGCCGTCTTCCATTGCGAGCATCATCACTTTGATCTCAACTTTGTGGCCAAATTTGCACTTTCTACTCTCCCCCGCGAGCACGGCGTCAGGGTCGTCCTCACTGGCGAAGGTGCCGACGAGCATTTCGCTGGCTATCTATACTTTCCCGGCGAATTCCTTCGCGAAGTAGATGAAGCCATGCCCAAGTCCCAGCTGTCTCAGAACAGTGACCTTCGAAACGACATGTTCACATCGGTACAGAGGGAAATGAAGGGAACATGGAAAAAGAGCGGCGCAACCGCGTACAAGGATAGACCAGCCCTTGCATCCATCGCCGGAGTGGGCGCAACGGACATGAGTGACAATCTGTTGGCGTGGCATCCTACGGCCCCCATCTTTGCTTCATGGCTCCAGAATCTACAAAGCAACCAGGACTACCGCAAAACCGTCCTAGACTCGCATCCGAGCGACGTCCAGGCCAAGATGCGGTCGCGATGGCACCCCTTGCACACGGCCATGTATATGTGGAACAAGAGTTCCCTGGCCAACGTTCTCCTATCCTGTCTCGGTGACCGCACGGAGATGGCTCACAGCGTAGAGGCGCGCACGCCCTTCCTTGACCACCACGTCACCGAGTACGTCAACCATCTGCCGCCTAGCGTTAAGCTCTGCGGTACTCTGCCGACGCAGCAACCGACACCGATACCGAGGAGCTTGGCCCCATCTGGACCAAGTCCACCGTGGCCCTGCAGTCGCTCGACGAGAAATGGATTCTGCGCCAGGCAGTGCGTCCATACATCACCGACGAGCTATACAACCGGAAGAAGCATCCATTCCTGGCGCCAACGCGGTGGGCTGTTGACGGGCCGTTGCACGGCAAGTTCAAGACGCTACTCACGCAAGAAGCCGTGGAAGATCTCGGCTTTGTCAAATGGACGACGATCCAGGAGGCCATGGAGAATGCTTGGGGCGTGACGGCCGATCCCAAGGCCTTCGGGCGATTGGTATATTGCGCGGCTTGGGTCACACTGAGCAGGCGCCTGGGCATTGCGAAGGCAGTCGAATCCGACTGGGAGGCCAGCATAGTTCTCTGGGATTTAAGAGTTTCGTGACGGCACTAGGCAGATTATTACAAGAATGAAACGGACTTTCTGAAGTTAACACTCTCCTTAGGACATTCGTTGTAGGTTGCGCAGGTCATGCTAGGTCCTTCGATTGAGTGAAGAATCAAAGAGCAGCTCTGTCAGGTTTCTTGTCGCAAAATAGTGAGAGTATATTTAGCCAACTAGACCTGGGTAAAGGCGAGAGTAAGAGGGGTAAGGCTGCGGCATATTTGCATCTCAATCCCGTTAATCCTATTCACCAAGGCCGACCGCGAAGGCGTGTTCAAATCAACACCACGACTTTTCCGTGCCCTAGACCTCTAGAATGAGCCGATTCATAGGCTTCCCGCACGTCCTTCAGCGGTACCGTTTTCGCCACACGACCTGTCACGTTTCCCTTCTTGATGTGTTCCGTGATGCGCGCCATGCTGTCCCTCGACGGCTCAGCAATCATGTACAGTGCCCGGATGCCTTCTTTTCCGTTGCTGATACCTTGGTTCTTGTGCGCTTCTCTGTAACCCTAGCTGCGCGCGTCAAAGGACAACAAGGTGCCGCCGTCTGGCTTGACGACGCTCCAGCAGTCTGCGAGAACTTGGGATCCGACGGAATCCACAACCACATCGACCTTGTCTAGAGCGCGAAAGTCTCCGTACTGGACCACTTCATGGGCACCGATGGAGCGCAAGAACGACTCGTTCCGCTTGTTGGAGCTGGACGCCGCCACGACGTCATGTCCAGCTCGAACGGCAAACTGCACGAGAAACGTGGGGATGCCACCGGCAGCGCCGGTGATCAGAACCCTCTTCAGTCCACCCGTCTCCGCAACCTTAGTCTCGAGCCCAAAGTGCCTGAACAAGGCCTGGTCAGCTGTGAGAGCACTCCCGGGAATTGCGGCGACCTCCTCCCACGACAGATTGTCCTTGTACACGGTAGAGGCCTCTACTTTAATTAGGAGCTCGTCGGGCTTGGAAACTTGCGGTTTGGGTAGGTCGTCGTGGATTTCGATGGCTGAAGACGGAGCCACATTTCCAGGGAACCCATAAGGTGTTCCCTCGGGGGATGTAAGTCGAACTCGTGCAGCTCTCCTCGTTCTCATACTTTTTTTGATCTGGGTTATCGCAGGGGTCGATGGATCTAATATTAAGAGTCATTTAGGAAAGATACAGGTATTGGCTAAATAAAATAGCATTATCGTTGTGTTGTGTCTTTGTCTTGTATGTAATGCCGAATTGTGGTGGACCTAGAATACCCTTTGGCACTAGTGTTGGCATTATGCCAATTCGGGAGTATCCGCTAATCTTGTAAGTTAATAATAGAAAACAAATTAATACAATCTCTGTCCTTCTTAAAATTCCCAGTTTTCTCTTTTGGTATGAAATAGTTACAGACTTGAATCATCTTCTCAATTAATATTGTTCAAGTACAAGGTATATAACGAAGAAGAACTGTTGGTACATAATGTTTACTACTGTAATAGCATTATGCCTATGTCAGAGCAGTTCCATAAGATCTTAGTAATCTAATAGTAGTATTTTTATTCCCACATTTTTGTGCGTAGGGTATACCACTATTTATTCGCCCTGTTGTCCTATACTACTACTGCCTTACAAAGTAGTCCGCTCGGACATGTGCTTAGTGTTTTTCCACTCCACTAGGAAAGAATTCCGAGTTACAATCTCTCTATTTCTAAGGCAACATGGCTTCTGTGTAGACCTATGCGCGCGCTATAGCCCAGTCTATGCTTCGAAGTACAGCTTTGATCTCCGCCTGTTTCTTTGGCAGATCATGTAACCCATTATGTAAAACTGTTTTTGACATGGATTCGTCACATATGCTGCGGGATAGCTCGGCCATCTTGATCATGTACGCAAAGTCGCTCCGGCCCCACACATGGACAGTTGGAACTCGAATTTTGTGTTTCAGCGCGGACGAGTATAAGATTCGAGGAATGTTGTCAAGCTCTCCGTGACGATACATGTCCAAGTCCGTCCACGGAAACTTCGGATCTCGGGTGGCGGCGTCGACAACTGTCCGCTGTAGAATCTCGACAAATTCTTGCTCTTCGCTCGTCAGGTTTATGCTGTTGCCGTCTGATTGAACCCTGATATCGTATTCCATTGCTCGAAGCTGTGAAATAACGGTGGACCCCACACTCGCATCAGGACTACACGGCATACCAGTCGAAAAAAGACATGCAAACTTGACTGCCGCGGGGCTATCAGCTGCTTGCTGCTGGTAAAAATAAGATAACGTCAAGGCGGATCCCTGACTGAATCCGAAGATGCCATCAAACGGGCCTTGGTCTTCGAGAATCTCTTTGAGGTCACCGATCGCTTGTGCTATGTCGTCTGGAGAATAGCCTTGGGTATGGGAATAGTAGGGGCTGGGCTGGTATTCCGAGACGCCTACATGTTTGAGTGTTAACGACGAGATGAAGATAATAGCCGTCATGAGGTCTACTTACCAGGTCCTCTCTCAGACTCGAACGGCCCATCTACGAACACAAGTTCAAAGCTAGGATCCAGTTCGCGCCGCAGATTGGACATCTGCTTTTCGAGAATGGCGCCTAAGCTACCAAAACCGTGAAGACACAATATCCTCATACTGTTCGTAAAGTATCGAGTGCAACCCGATCCGTGATTCAAAGAGTTGATGGCCGGTAGGTTAAAACTACATAAAAATGTGGGACAAGGAACTGCCATTGAAAAATTGCCTTCGGACCTCCGCTCCTGCCTAAAGTGGATGCCTCCTGGAAATGTTGTGAGAATTTCCTAGTTTGTAACGGGCCGCAGCCAATGATGGGTTTCTCCGAGTCGGCGCCAACAATCAGTAAGCCCGACAATGAACGGGTGTTGGCGCCCGCAATAACTATGATGCAGTAAACTGCCCGCATTTGCCACTAAAAAGAGCTAGTACATTTAGCAGGAGATTAAGTGAAAAGGTACTTTTTTCGTTCTGGAACTCCCGCGGTATACCCATCTAGTGACCCCCTTGCAAATAATTCCAAAAATGGGAAGCGAGGTGTCTAGAAGAATCCTTTCTTTCGGAGCTCTAAATTAAGCTACAACGCTTTAATCCTTCCGCCCACTCACCCCGAAGAAGGCGTGGAGTCGCAGACGGGGACAGCCTAACCGTCTGTGAGCGTCTTGGCGGCGACACAGCTTTTCTGGAAGATGGAAGAAACGGAGAGATCTGATGCATAAGTACGGGGCGCCGGCGCTAGGAAAGTTGTAAAAAATCGAACAGAAAGAGTCAATTTAGTCTTCAATGCATAGACAAGTTTGATAAGAAGCAGGTCTACTACCGGCTTCAGTATCCCCCTTCCACGACTACCATCTCCTTCTGTTTTGGGTCCCAAGTCCATTGACGTTCATTTCCATCACCTTTGCACCATGGTCCTGTCAAATTCAGAAAAGCAGGAGCCCATCGCCATTGTTGGAGTCGGCTTTCGCTTTGCTGGCGGAGTGTCATCCCTAGGCTCACTATGGGACATGATCAGCAAGGTCAAGACCGGCCACGGTCCCGTCCCCAGCGATAGATGGAACAGTGATGTGTGGCACCATCCTGATCCGGACCGCAAGGGAGGAATCGGTCCACGGCATGGGTACTTCCTTGACCAAGACATCAGCCACTTTGACGCCCCCTTCTTCTCGGTGACAGCGAAAGAGGCTGCCAGTATGGATCCGATGAAGAGGATGTTGCTGGAAGTGTGCTACGAAAGCATTGAAAATGGTTGGTGATATGACCCCGCTCGGTTTGTTCAAGCAAGAATTAATCTGTTATGAGCCGCCAGCCGGCATCCTGGTCGAGGATCTGATGAACAGCCGTACGGGATGCTACGTCGGTTGCATGACAAACGACTACGAAATGATCTCTTTGCACGATATTTACGACATCGGACATCCCGCAGCAACGGGTCTAAGCGAAGCCATGACCGCCAATCGCGTATCGTGGTTCTTTGGCCTCAAAGGCCCTAGTTTGACGCTTGATACCGCTTGCAGCTCCTCACTATATGCTCTTCATCTTGCATGTCAGTCACTTAGGCTGAAAGAAACGAATATGGTAAGTCGGAACAAGGACGCACATTTGAGCACGCTTCGTTAATGACTTACTTGAGTCCTGTAGTCTCTCGTCACCGGAGACCTTATGATTAACCCCAACACCTCACACCAGATGACTGCCATGCACATGCTCAGCCCCGATGGGATTTCTCACACATTCGATGGCCGTGCCAATGGCTATGGTCGCGGCGACGGCATTGGGGCCATGGTGGTCAAAAGACTGTCGGACGCCATCCGCGACGGTGACACCATTCGCGCCGTCATCCGCGGTTCGGGTGTCAATGCCGACGGCAAAACACCCAGCGTTACGCAGCCAAGCGCCTTGGCACAAGCCGAGCTGATCAGACAGACTTATGACGATGCAGGGTTGGACCTTTCAGAGACTGGGTACTTTGAATGCCACGGCACAGGGACGCCGGTTGGCGACCCTCTTGAATTGACCGCCATCGCCCAGACCCTCGGTGCGGCAAGGCAGGCAGCCGGAGAGCCTCCTCTTCACATCGGCAGTATCAAGCCTACCGTGGGCCACACGGAGGGATGTGCCGGTCTTGCTGGCATTTTCAAGTCCATCCTGCTCCTGGAAAAGGGACTCCTGGTCCCCACATACGGCGTGGAACGGGTGAATCCGAAACTCAAGTTGAGCGACTGGCATCTTGTTCTTCCGCAGGACGTCATCATGTGGCCGACGCAAGGACTGCGTCGCATTAGCATCAACTCCTTCGGGTTTGGCGGTGCCAACGCTCATGTTATCTTGGACGATGCCTACCACTACTTGCAAGATCGAGGTCTTACTGGGAAGCACAATGTGGACATACATACATCGGGTTCAGATTCTGGTGTTTCGACTACACAATCAAGCGAGCTCACCCACGGCACGTCGAGGAAGTTGTTCCTCTTCAGCGGCAAGGACCAGACCGGAGCCAAGCGTGTGACTGAAGGGTTCGCCACATGGCTGCAAGGTGGCGATTCAGATGACAAGCACGAGACGGCCGGCTTGGACGATCTCGCCTACACACTCGCACTGCGCCGCTCTCATATGGAACACAGAACGTTTGCCATTGCCAGTTCGATACCAGAGCTCTCGAAGAGACTATCACATGGATTACCCGCCGCCACTCGATCACAACGTCACAGCGACAACCTTGTCATGGTATTCACTGGTCAGGGTGCCCAGTGGCCAGCTATGGGACGGGAACTATTCCAGCATCCCATTTTCCGCCAAAGCATGGACGCTTCACAGCATTACCTCGAGGCTTTCGGCTGCAAGTGGAATGCGCTAGAAGAGTTGAGCAAGACGCCCAACCCCAACGTCAACCTTGCCGAGTACAGCCAGCCTCTTTGCACGGTAATACAGGTCGCGCTGGTCGATCTTGTTCGTTTCTGGAAGATAACTCCAGCGGCCACCGTGGGACACTCGAGTGGTGAGATTGCCGCCGCTTATGCAGCATCGCTCCTGACGCACCGAGACGCCATAAAGCTGGCCTACGTCCGGGGCATCAGCTCTGCCGCTGTCCCTAAACAAGGTGCCATGATGGCCGCGGGCATTTCCCAGCACGATGCCCAGATCTACCTTGGCAAAGTCGCGCCCGGATCTGCAGTGGTGGCCTGCGTCAACGGTCCCTCCAGCGTGACACTCTCGGGGGATGTCGACGCCATAGATGATCTGGAAACCATGATTTCCGCCGACGGGAAATTTGCCCGCAAACTCAAGGTCACTACCGCGTACCATTCGCCACACATGCGCCATGTCGCGGCAAACTATCTTGCCATGATTGGCGAGACGCCCAAGCAGCCAAATGAGACAACGGACAGCAACAGCGACCGTGACAACAGGCCAGCCATGTACTCCTCCCTAACGGGGTCCATGGTCACCTCGGCCGAGCAACTGAACGCCGAGTATTGGGTCGCCAATATGGAGAACCCCGTGCTATTCTCGCAAGCCCTCTTGGCGTTGTTGAAACACAAGAAGGTGGCGCCAGGCGGCAATGGTAAGACCAATGGTAATACCCGCCCCGTCGCGGTGCAATGGGGAGGATTCCTCGAGATCGGCCCCCATGCCGCTTTGCAAGGTCCGTTGCGTCAGATCATTGATGTGGCCAACAACAAGTTCGCCAAGTCTGCACCATACGCCTCCATGCTTATTCGCGGCAGAGACGCAACGGAGACGTCTCTGAGCGCCGCCGGGACACTATGGGCTGCAGGCGCCAAGTTGGACTTGGCCGCAGCTAACAGCCTGCACCGGCACCTGGACACCTCACAGATGCTCTGCGACCTGCCCACGTATCCCTGGAACCACTCACGAAGCTTCTGGCACGAGTCTTACTCGTCACACGCATACCGATTCCCTGCCGAGGCGCGCAATGACTTTCTGGGCGTCGCGGGAGATTCGCGGAGCACCCGCCACGAGCCGCGCTGGAGGAACTACCTGCGCGTCGCGGAGAACCCCTGGATTGAAGACCACGTAATCACGGGAACCGTGCTCTACCCGGGAGCCGGCATGCTTGTCATGGCATTGGAAGGCGTGCTGCGCACCGCCGACCCCTCGAAGACGGTCGAGGGTTTCCGGATGACGGAAGTCACGTTCGAGCGCGGCCTGGTCATCTCTCTAGATGACGAGACGCCCGTGGAGATGCGCATCAGCTTGCATCCGCTTCACCGGCACAGCGGCCCATCTGACTGGTGGGTATTCACCGTCTACTCCATGGTCAAGGGCTCGTCATGGACAAGACACTGTGCTGGAAGCATTACTGTCGTGTACGAGAACGGGCCGAGCGAGGTGGAAGAGGGCAACGTGGATGCCTCGTGGCGGAGGCATGTGGCTTTACGCGAGACCCTGCTCTCCGAGCCTGGTTCCTTGGCCGTGGATGTGGATGAGTTTTACAGCCATTTGGAGACCATTGGGATGCAATACGGCCCGTCATTCCGCAACGTCGTCTCTCTCACAGCAGTGCCGTCAAAAGACGCTTCCTATGGTACCGTGGCTGTTCCAGACACCAAGTCGACAATGCCCAGCCATCACGAGTCCCTCCACATCATCCATCCAGCCACCCTGGATTCCATCTTTCACCTAGTGATTGCCCTCCCTCGACGCCGGCCGCCCGAAACAGTCCGCAGTGCCTTATGCCATCGAGGAGCTGTACATCGCCCGCCACCAGCCAAAGGGATCCGGTGCGCTCTACTCCGGCCATGGTCGCTTGCTGTCCAAGAGTGGCCATGAGATGACCACTGAATTGTTCGTTTCCGATCAGGACTGGGCAAAGCCGAAGCTGACCATCAAAGACTTTGCGCTGCGTCAGGTCACGTCTGGAGTTGGCTTGGAGACCGCGGTTGAGTCGTCGTCCTCCGGGGCCGCCGTCAAGAAGTGCGCTGGAATCACCTGGATTCCCGATCTCTCCTTCGTGACGAGCAACGAGCATCTTGTGGAGCTTGCATCATCATCCGACAAGAAATCGGCCCCGTTGGTCAACACCTTCCTCGACTCGGTGTTCCTCAAAAAGTCGACAACACATTACTCATCGCCATGTTCGACGAAGCCCAATCCAACACTGACATGCTCCTTGACCTGGACCTCAGGAACCGAACGTACGTGCCCACCAAGATCATTGCTCTGGCTGCATCGGAGCCCAGGTTACAGTTGATACGAGCCGCTCTTGGAGAAGGTGCCGAGAACACGACCATCATCTACAGGCGGATGCCAGAGGACGGACTTCTTGAAACGCTAGCCCCAGACGCCATTGATCTTGTCCTCGGCCTGGGAGTTCCCGATGTCGCAGATAACGCTGCAGTGCTCGCGAAGCTGGCTCCGCTAGTGTGGCTCACCCAAGCTAGTCAACTAGACAAAGACTTGGTCTCGCTCGGGTCGTGCGTTGCCTACCTCGCTCAGGAGAAGACCTACGTATCCTACTTGACAAACAATGTCTCTCTCTCCACGTTGCCTGAGTTGCCGGAGTCGGTAGTGCTTCTCTTGCTCGAATCTCCATCCGGCACCTTGGAGACATTCGCAAACAAGATCCAGGAAAAGCTTATATGCTTCGGCGTATCTGTTGGACGAACAAGTCTGACTTTACAGGGAACCGCCTGCCTCGACGGCAAGTCGGTGATTTCCCTCCTAGAGATTGACAGCCCGCTAGTGTATGCCTGGAACGAAGAACAGTTCAATGCTTTCAAGAGCCTCGTCTCCACCGTCGGCCACCTCTTCTGGATTACTCGAGGGAGCGTCCTCGAGAGCTGGTCGAACGGCGTGGAATTTGCCACGAGCCAGGGCTTGTTACGAGTGATGCGCAATGAGTACCCCGCCTCCACAATGCCGTCTCTCGATCTATCTGCGGTCGCGGATATCTCCAGTGCGCAATACGCAGACCTGGTCATCAATGTTTGGCGAACGAGTCTGGTTGAGGATGCAGAGATGGAATATGCCGAGCGCAACCGCTTGATCTACATTGCTCGTGCCACGGAACATGCTGGCTTCGACAACGAGCTCCAGTTGGCGGGCAACAACGCGAAACCCATCTGGTCTGCTCTGAGTGCTCCTGGTAAGCCGCTGAAGGTGGGCGGGTCTTCCAACGACGTTTATGGATCCATCTGGGTTCCGGACGAAGAGGCTGACTTGGCCCTTGAAGATGGCCAAGTTGAAGTCAAAGTGGAATATGCTGGACTTGGACAGGGCCAAACGCTAGCCTCTGTTTACCACGGTGTTGGCAAAGTCACTCGTCTAACCGACTCGGTCAAGTCACTGGAGCTCGGTCAAAAGGCTATCGTCTTCTCTCGCGCCGCTGCAAGAACCCATCTCCGCCAAACCGAAGCGCTGGTGGCACCACTTCCGGACGGGCTTCAACCGCAGGAAGCCGTGGCTCTCGTGGAGCCGTTGATAATCGCACAGTACGCGCTTGTGGAGAGGACTCATCTGAGAGAAGGCCAGGCCAGGCACTGCTGCTCGACGACGCCGCCAGCGTAGTGGGACAGACCCTGGTCCAAGTGGCCAAGAAAATTGGTGCGGAAGTCTTTGCTCTCGTCCACAGCAGAGCAGAGCGGGATATTCTGACTGATAGGTGCGGAGTCCCCACAGACCACATCTTCGACTCGGCCTTGAACAACTTCGTGCCACTCATCCAAGAGGCGACCAGGAACCGTGGGGTCAACGTCGTCATCAGTCAACAAAGTGGCTCGCATGTCATTGGAGCCTTGTCAATTTTGGACGACTTTGGCGAGTTTGTCCACGTCAATGGCCAGGGAGCAGACGTGGACATTCCGGCCTCGAAATCCAACGTAACCTTCATTTGCATCGATGTAGCCGCACTCTTCAAAAGCAGACCAGACATCGTCTGCAGGCTCTTCAAGCAGGCCTTCATGGATTATGTCCCTCAGGGACCTTTCCCGCAGACCGTGCTGCCCATTACCAATATCTCAGCATCGGTGCGCAGCAACCAGAACGAGCAGGTCGTCGTGTCCCTGAACGATACCATGCCGGTGCTCATGCCTGCGCTTCAACCAGACGAGTTGAGGCTCGACAGCAAAGCTACCTATGTGCTGGCCGGAGGTCTTGGCGCGCTCGGCTTGAATATTGCCGACTGGATGGTTGAATGCGGTGCCAAACACCTGGTCTTCTTATCCCGATCAGGCGCGTCAAATCATACAAAGACCCTGTTCGACCGTTCTGTACGAGCCGAAGCGTTCGCGTGCAACGTCAACGATGCTGTTAGTGTCGCTACAGTATTCAACAGCCTCAAATCCAGCGGCAGGAGAGTTGCCGGAGTGATTCAACTCGCCATGGTAGTGCAAGATGGCATTTTCGACAACATGTCGTTCGAGCAATGGAGTCGCGCGATTGAGCCCAAGACAAGGGGCTCACGAAACCTCCTGGCCAATCTCTGGCCCGGCGACAAGCCGTTCTTCATACTGCTCTCCTCCATCACTGGTGTCATTGGCAACACGGCGCAAGCCAACTACGCGGCTGGAAACACCTTTGAGGATGCGCTAGCCCATCACGCGCGTGACCATCTCGGCATCAACGCCACCAGCATTGATGTCGGCTTGGTCTCCGACTCGGCGCACTTCACCACGGCAGGCGAGTTCGGCGACCTCGCCAGCTACGTGTCCCGATACCAGCACGGCTGGCGCGGCCTGCAGACGAACCTCCAAGAGCTTGGCGTCGTGATGAGAGCCATCATGCGAGGCTCCGCCACCAACGCACCAGGAGCACCACCACCGGCCCAGGTGGTCCTGGGCCTGGGCGACCGCATTGAGCATAACGAGAGCACCGGGGGCTTCTCGCGGGATAAGAAGTTCGCGCTCCGCGTCGTCAAAGTCGGGAACCAAGCCGGTCACGGTGAGGCGAAGGAAAAGGTGGGCGCCCTCTTGGCCAATGCGGCGAGCACGGCAGAGGCTGCGGCGGTGGTGGAGGAGAACATCAAGGAGCTAGTCGCCGTGGCCATGGGTGTCGCTTTGGATGAAATTGATGCTCAAAGGCCTCTCTATGACTATGGTGGTAAGTTCAACAATCCCCCCGGCACCCATCAAGCTGTGACGGCCTGGCTTACGTTTTATTCTCATCGCAGTTGATTCGCTCCAGGCGGTCGAGATTCGGAACCGCGCCCTGAAGAATATGCGAAGTGAGATTTCAGTCTTTGACATTCTCAGTGCCATGCCGCTGGCTGATGTGGCAGCCAAGATTGCTGCCAAGAGTCAGTTGGTGAATTTTGATAGCTGTGAAGATGATTAAATAAGCTTAAGATACCATTATGAAGCGAAACCCACCCATCACCGTGAATGAAATACAAGAACCACAAGAATGAAGCATGTTGTTACTTGGTGCAACTATTACAGCGAAACTTTGATCGCGTGTGAGACTTGTGTCGAGTTTCATCACATCAGCTTCACCGCCACACTCACCATTCCTACGCTTGCTGCAATTGGCCATCCTCCCAAAAGCAACGTTGGTTGGCCGCATACTGTCTTGCAAGGCAATCCCTCACTGACGCAATCTCGGCGGCCACATCTTCCTTTGATGTTACCTTGGATACCGTCTCTAAGTCAACAGCCATCACCTTATCGCCGACAAGATGGAAGTTATCGAGCTTAGTGTCATCTGGCAACACGCCAAACTCGGCGAGGGTGGTCAAGGTAGCTGTTATCATGTCCCGAAACTGAGTCATCGCCAACACAGCTCCCGCAGGCGTTGCCATACATGCACCGCCGATGTCCGATAAGAGACATGCCCTGTTGCCATTATGCCTTACCTCGCCATAATACTCAGGGATTGAAATCCCCTGAAGCTGTTCAAGGTGCTTATATGTTGCCTTCTCTGCATCGAATTCCTCATCCCAGCCAACTTTGCATTTTTTCAAAACAAGACAAGATGGCAGGCTCCATTCGGGAAACGAGGCCCTAAACCACATGCGTAAGGCTGACGGGAGAAGAGAGGTGGCAATCTGGATAAGTTTATCTATAGCGGATGGGTTAACCTGAAGTAGGAGAACATTAGGATGCTCCCTGTTAGCCTGGGTGGCGATTGCGTGGATACGACGGGTTCGAAACCGAAAACACTGTTAATACCGCGCGTTAGTTTGATTCATATGCAACAGGTGGCATGCCAGCGTACTATAGGTTCCGTTCCTATGGCTTGTGATGTCGGAGTGTGAACTAGCTTAAATGGCCCAGAAGGAATTTGTGGTGGCAGCAGAGGTACCGCAAAGCCAACAAGAGGTGGCTGCCGCGGCGGCTGGGACTGCGGTGTTGACTCAATAATCCCGAGACTCAACATCGCTGAGAGAATTTCACTAAAAGAGTCAAGCAATCAGGACGACGCGATGCGTTTGAGATGAGTTTAGTGAGAGCTCTATGTGCGGCTCGTGAAATTTCAGGGATAGGTCGCGTGTTCAAATGGCAAGTGCACGCGCTGCTTGCCTCACAGTGGGGCTGTTCGGAAAGGCCACTGCCCGCTGCCCTGACTAAGCCTGACTAACCCTTGCCTACGCTTGCCTATTGGTCCGACGTGTACTTGCTAATTTGGCCCTCGTGCAGGTCTGGTTTATGCTATTGGATATCGCAGCCTCACATTTTCGGCGCTAACCTATGTAACGCATTGGACTACAAGAGGATGATGACCAACGCGTCGTGTCCCTGTATTGGCCACGTTCATGGCGCCCTATCGATTCTGCGGGAGCATTCACGGTCACCTTAGGCACATTTAGGGCTACCTCTGAGCTTTGCTGCCTGCAGGAGCCTCGCCACTTGGCTAATGCTCATTTGGCTCACGTGGGCAGAGGAGCCGGCAGAGTCGAGGCGCTCGAGATATAACCTGGCTTGCCCTTCACCTTCCTGGCTGTCAAATGACTTTATTCTTCTTTCTTAGAATAACCCTTGTGTCGCACTCAAGTTCTGCAATGACTTCCACCGTTCATGACTTACTAAACGAACACCCGGTGAATTTCGTCCACGACACCCACTATGTAACTAGCACTGATAAACGCTGGGCCCAAGCGTATCCTCCCCTCGATAATTTAACGATCCACACCTACCCCCAAGAAGACGGTCTATGGTTGCCAGACTATAACACTGCCTTCTTGCCAGAGGATAACGATGATATTTTGCGGAAGGCCATGGCTGCTACTCGTCCTAACTACAGGGCGTGGCGCCTAGAGACCGAATCAGACGCAGAATTGTTTTGGCATACCGAGGTATCAAACGTTGTGCTTGCAGGTTGGAACCAGTACCCGCAAGTGGTTCAAACCTCTCACACGAAGCCGCTCTCAGAGGATACGATCAGTGAAGAAGTGGACGCAACGTATGCATTCAGATCAAACGAACACAAAGTCGCACTTGCCATAGGGGAGATGAAAAGAAGCCTTATTAGGGCAGACAAGTGGCAAAATAATAAGGTGGTGTCAAGCCCAGGTCAGGCGAAACTATCTCAGGAACTTCGAGGGTTAGTTTAAATGATTGAAATTTGTTTCATTCTCTTTTTTTTGTTTTTTTTGTATACATAACATCATTGGCTATTCCCGTGTAGCTGATCGGACCCCAAACAGATATGCCCACAAGTATGCATGCCCGCAGGTGTTCTGTTTTGATGGGCAGACTCTTCTCTTGCTTCAGTTCCGCGCCAACCGAGCGGTGGAAATAGTACAAAAGGACTGTCAGGTTGACTGCTGGGTGATTCCGCGAGACTGTGGTATAACTCTGCGGTACGCGTTTTACAGGCTTCTGCTGCAGGGATTTCGTCGTTTTCAAGGTCATCAGCTAGCCTTGAATACGTTTTCTTGTGATTTTCGTCAGTTTTATAACGGACGACCTCTCTGGAAGTTCGGGACAGGCCATGTTGCCACGCACCCCCATGGTTATACTCGTTGGGTAGACTCTAGCACGGGAGCCATATATTGGACACAGCCAGATGGGGACGATGTGATACAGGAGACTATGGCCCTATGGAGGGTGGTTCAATCTTTGTAACCAGTATGTAACTAGCTAATCAATCTGTTCATTTCCCATACTGGTTTTGTTACGTGCTGGTTTGGCACGATAGGGGGCGAATCCGTTAGAGGGGCTATGTCAGGAGCGCAGAGGTCAGAGACAGGACGTTTATAATAGTAAATCTTTAGAGAACCTTTAGGCCACTTTAATAATAAAGAGGCTAGCTAGCTATAAGATAGCTATATATTTATTAAGTAAGGTATTTATTAAGGACTATATATATTATATATAGTAAGTTAAAGATTAAAACCTTTATACACTAGGCCTTAGCTAGTATTTTTCTAGTAATAATTATAAATCTTAGCCTTTACTTTATTTATATTAGACCTTATAGTATAACCTATAATAAATTAATCTCTAAACCTTTAAGGGAAATAAACTATTAGCTAGATTATTATATAGCTAATACTATAAAGATTTATATAAAACACACTAGTACCTTATAATAATAAAGGTATAAATAATTAGTTATAAGGTAAAGAACCCCTATAGTCTAAAATAATAAATAATAATAGGGTATAAGAAATACTACTAGTCCCTAATCTAAATAAAGGCATAGGTAATGTGAATAATAATAATAAAGCATTATAAAAATACTATAAGGTTATATAAGCTAAGCTACTATATATATAAAGAAAATAGGAGATTCTGGGAATTAAGGTATAAATTAAGGAGATTAAGGCAAATCTATTATTAGCTAAACCTCCTTAGGGACTTATAGTTACCCCTTAAACTTTAACTTTAGTCTTACTAGTAATCTATAGTAACTTAATGTTAAGAACTAGCCTTATGGCTTCTGCTTATAAGCGTTTAAAGTGAGAATGATATTCTTATAAAAGAAGAAAGGAACTACACTAGTAATTACATAGCGCCTAGCTTTATAGTAACTTATACGTGGCCTATACGTAGTTTGCGTGTAGCCCTAACCTAGCTATATATAGTTCGCGTACTTTCTAGAGCTAGACTTTGTTAAAAATAAGACCTATTTTTAGCCCTTTTCTAGTCAAAGGACCTTTTTATTACTAGCTTGCATTGCAAGCCTGACAGCTGCACTGCAGCTGTTAACGGTCGCGAAGGTGGCTGTCAATAGCTACGTCGCAGCTGTTAACAGCTGCGACCGACCGTGTGGATAACTAATCCAAATCAATTGTGGATTATTCAATTGCGTTGTGGCTACAAGCGTAGCCACAACTACGCCACTAGTAATTAGGTAAGCTAGGGTGACGTAAGCAGGTTACCTTACACATAGGTTACCCTATAGCTATCTTTAACAGCGATTTTCTCTTTAACTAGAGGTTATACAAAAGTTTCACATATAGCAAATTAAAGCTAGAAGACAGGGCTTTTATTTTATATAGGAATATTTTTTGGACTAAAAGTTAGTGTATGTGGGTTGCTAGTTTGTATAGTGGTGAGTTGATTTTTTAGATTTTACATACAAATGAATTTTGCGGAAAATTAAAAGTGGCCCTTAAGACCCTTTTAGCAGCCCGGATCCACTAATATAGTCGGTGGGTATATGAGAGGAAGAAGATCTTTTCAATCTAGCTAGATAGCTAGGCCTCTTAATCTAACAGCTGCATTGCCCGTATAACGTCACTAAAATCAATTCTATTGGTATATAAGATATCGTAAAAGTCATCTAGATTGAATTCTATTAGTTGATAACTGCCACAACCTTCCGTTGCGTTGCGTTGAATATTCAACGTAGTAGTTCTATTGGTCCCCGACCATAGAGCTACACCTGTACAGCTGTTGCCAGCCGGCAACTAGCTCCCTACAATTCAATAGACTTAACCTAAGCTTATAGCTTAAGTCTATAATATACCCCCTTACTTACCTCTTTATTCTCCCTTTTAGTTAAAAGTAAGTAAGTAATAAGATTATAGTTCCCTTATATATAAAAACTAACTTTAGTATAAGTAAGGACTATATCTTATTAAGTAAGGTACCCTTTAGTATAAGTAAAGACTATACCCTATTAAGTAGTATATACTCTAAGGCTATAGGTCCTTTATATAAGCTATAAAAATTTTTAGCATAGGTTTACCTTACTTTAACCTTCTTTATTATATAAGTAAATTTACTTTACTTTAACCTTACCTCTAAAAACACTAGCTTACCTAATTTTTATACTTATTACTAGCTATCTTTATACCTTACTTACTCCCTTACTTTTATTGCTATTTTATAATCTTACCTTTACTTATAAAATCCTAACTTTACCTTAAGTAATACCCTTATTACTAACTAGCTATTAGATAATTATATAATATATTACCTTTATTTATCCTTAGCTTACCTTTTAAATATAAATAATATATACTTTAGCTAAAGCTAAACCTTATACCCCTAGAAATATAAATATTCCTATCCCCCCTTATAATTTTAAACTCTTATAACCTATTATTATTATAATATTTCCTTATATATCTGTCACGGCTTGTACCGCAGGGTCTGATATAAACGAAGTGAAGGCTAAGATTCGCAGTTGCCACTAGAAAGATACTAGCTAGGGCCTAGTGTATAAAGGTTTTAATCTCTAACTTACTATATATAATATACGCTATTCTTAATAAATACCTTGCTTAATAAACACATAGCTATCTTATAGCTAGCTAGCCGCTTTATTATTAAAGTAGCCTAAAGGTTCTCTAAAGATTTACTGTTATAAATATCCTATCTCTAACCTTTACGCTCCTAATATAATACCTCCCTAATATATAATTAACCTCCTCTTAAAAAAAAAAAAAAAAAAAAAAAAAATCGGCATGCCCTCCAGGGCTAGGGTCAAGGCCCCCTTTCCGCCCCTTTCCACCCTTTCCAACCTAGCGCCACGCGCCCGCCACGCGCCCGCCACGCGCGCTACCGTGTGTTCTCTTGCCTAAAGAGGCAATTTGTGGGCTTACAAGGATCTGCTGATGGTTTACATGGGTTCTCCGTCGTTTTACTTGGCCAATAGAATTTCTTCTCCCTCCCCCTACACATATACACACACACATATATTATCCCTACACACATACATACATACACACACATACACACACACACACATACAATCCCTACACACACACATATAACGCACACATACACATAGCATAGTCTACTTACTCTCTGCCTCTCTATATATAGCACGCACAGGGGTCTCTTCTTTAGCTAAAGAGGTAATTTGTAGGCTTGTAAGGATTTGCTCATGGTTTACATAGGTTCTCTGTTACTTTACTTAGCCAATAGGAATTCTCCCTATACACACGCATATAACCTACCTACTTATTCTCTTTCTCTACGTATATATACATATAGTTTGCTTACTCTCTGCCTCTCTAAAGTCTCCATACACACACTTATTCTTATTATTTCACTATGACTATACCTAAAAAACAAGGCCCTGGCCGACTAGCTACCTCTGAGGAGCATAAGAAAGCCAAGAGAAAAGAACGTGATAGAAGATATC
>JFGW01000296.1:0-35663 GCA_000729825.1 Epichloe sp. AL9924 | reverse complement strand
CCTGCTTACGTCACCCTAGCTTACCTAATTACTAGTGGCGTAGTTGTGGCTACGCTTGTAGCCACAACGCAATTGAATAATCCACAATTGATTTGGATTAGTCATCCACACGGTCGGTCGCAGCTGTCAGGCTTGCAATGCAAGCTAGTAATAAAAAGGTCCTTTGACTAGAAAAGGGCTAAAAATAGGTCTTATTTTTAACAATTAATAGCTATAACATAGCTATTAATAGCTACCTTCGTGACCATTAATAGCTGCAGTGTAGCTGTTAGGCTTGCAATGCAAGCTAGTAATAAAAAGGTCCTTTGACTAGAAAGGGCTAAAAATAGGTCTTATTTTTAACACCCCCTTTACAAAAGAATTACATTAAGGGCAATTAAAAGCGTATAAGAAGACTATAGGGTAAATAATAACTTTTAGATAATAACAGATAAAAGGGAAAAAAACAGGAAAAGATAAAAGACTCCCTTTTTAAATTCCTAGCTATTATTAAATATAGCTCCCTTTTAAGCGTTATTTTTGGTTCCCTGTTGAAGGGATTTAGTTGTTAGTTTTTAGTGATTATTAAGCCCTAAGAGCTTAATAAAAGCCTAATGAAGAGGTCTAGATAGAGGCTTTGTTAGACTATCTGCAGGTATTGACTTTGTATCTAGATATTTAATCTTAGCTAAACCCTCTAAAACCTGTTACCTAATATAGTTAAACTTTAGCAAGGTATGCTTTATTTAGCTATGTAAGGCAAGGTTATAGGTAGTGGTTATAGCGCCTTAATTATCGCAATATATCTGGATAGGGGGAGAAATAGGGGTTTTTAGCTCCTTAAATAAGCCCTAAAGCCACTGTAGCTCCCGGAAGGTCTCGCAAATAGCGTCAGCTTTAGCTTCTAATGTTAATAGAGCTATTATACTAGCTTTCTTTAACTTCTAGCTAATAGGTCCGCTAGCTAGCTTAAATAGATAAGCGTAGGTTAATTTAGAGGTCTTTTTATCCCCTGTAAAATCACTATTGTAATAACCTATTAGGCTTTTACTAGCTATACCTTTAGGGTCTCCCCTATAAATAATAGCAAGGAATTTGGTCCCTAATAGGTACCTAAGCAGGTTTTTAGCTGCTTTTAGGTGCTCTATATAAGGGCTAGCTAGTGCTGTAGATAGCCACTGAAGTGTAAAGGCCATATCTAGCCTTATAAGTAACATTAGGTATATTATAGTCCCTATAATACACTAATAAAGCTTGATTTCGCTAGCTATTAAAAACTTAGTTATCTGCGTAGCTAATACGCCTAGCTAAAGAGGTATGCTAATAGGCTTACTATCTAGCATATTAAATCAATTTAAAGCCTCTAAGATATACTAAGATTAGTGGATTTTCAGTATCCTTTTAGGTTTATCTTATATGATTTAAACCCCTAAGAAGAATTCAGCAGGCCCCCTATCTTCTATTAGATAGACTTTATAAAGTTCCTTTTTAAGCCTTTAAATATAAGGTAAATCCGGTCTAATTAGAAGATAATTATCTACATATGTGATAATAAAGGTTTTAGTGGAGGGATTAAAGAATATAGCTAGGTCAGATATAAGAGGGTTAAATCCTAGGGACTTTAGCACTGCTATTAGTGCTTATTGCCACTCCCTTAAGCTTTGTTTTAGGCTATATAAAGACTTCTGTAATAGAATTACTTAATCTTTAGAGGGTTTATAGCTAAAACTTTTAGCTAATTTAGCTAGTTTAGGATTTGCTTCAAGGAATTTAATAAATCTATCCAGAATAACCATATAAATCTGTTGTTAAAGCTTGCTATTAAGAAAAGCCCCTATAAAATTAACCTGTTCGATTTCCTAGTTATTCTAAGCCGCTAGGGCTAGTAAAATCCTCTAGCTAGGGGGAATGCTTATGGCTGCAAAGGTCTCTAGATAATCTAGACCTTTGATTTACATAAATCCCTTAGCAATAAGTCAGGCCTTGTATTTTAAAGGATTATTTTCTTTATCCTTTTTAAGCTTATAAACAAGCCTATTCTTTAGTACTTTTCGGCCCTTAGGTACTTAGTCTTTCCCTATAAATTTAAAAGTACTAGCCTTTAGAAGCTATTCGTATTCCTTATACGTAGCTTCTATCTATTTATCCCTATTAGGGCTAGATATAGCTTGCTTCTAGGTCTTAGGTTTGGGGCTATTAGGGTTATTTTCCTTTAGCTTCTCCTATACCTTAAAGTAGATTTCTTTTATAAAATCTAGAGAAGAAGGGGAACTAATATTAACATCCATAGGGTTAATATTAGGGTCGAAGTCGGTAATTTTGTCAAAATCTGGGTCTAGAGTCAAAATCTGATTTCCTGGTTAAGTTATAGGCGGCGCCTGTATAGGAGCCTCTAGAATCGGTTCCTTAGGGGGTTGTATAGGCCCTATAGGGTGTTTTTCTTGACCTATAGGGGGTTCTCCTATGTTGTCTATAGGGTAATCCTTTAAACCTTGATTTTCTAAATTATTTTCCCCCTCTAAAGGGTTATCCCCTATAGAAAGCCTAGGTAATCCTTTAGAGACAGGACCTATAGGTTTTATAATCTTAATAAAGCTAGTCTTTATAACTAGCCTTTTAGAGGGGATGTACACTAGGTAGGTGTTAGAACCTAGTGTAGCTAATAACCTTCTAGGGATAGTCCTAGCTACTAACTTCTAGGCTTTAGGTTGTTTTTCTAGGGGGATTAGAATCTCATAGTGAGATCCTATAGCTCTAATACTGCTAATATGAGTTGTATAGGGCTGATTTAGCTCCCTAGCTAGCAGTTGTTCAGGGCTTTTATCCTTTGTGGTATTAGCAGTTATATTAACTAGGTTAACAACTGCAGGTAATATAAAACACCATAGATATAATGGTAATTTTGCCCACTGGATAGTAGCCCTTAATTGATCTAGAATAGTACGAATTAAACGCTCTGCTAATCCATTTTGCTCATAGATATAGGGACTAGAAGTTGTAAATTTAATCCCTTTAGAATTTAACTAGCTTTGATAACTAGAATTGATTTCTTAGCCCCTATTGAAGTGAAGGTGCCTAGGATATTAACCTAGTTGATTTTTAAGCCCTCTAAAGAAGCCCTTAATAGCCCTATAAACAGTTAGGCCTTCCTTATTAGGTAATAAGAATACCCACTTATATCTAGTCTTTTAATTAACTAGAAATAAGCAAATTAACTGTTTATTGTACGGTATAGGGCTGATTTTTAGCGTATCCCCCTCTATTTAATCTAGAGCTCTAGGGGGGTTAGGGATAGCTAATTTCCTAGGTCTTCTGACTGCCTTAGATTGATCATAAGCTATACATTTAAAATCTTTATCCTTAATTTTAGAAAAATCAGGGATTCCTTTAGTTATAAGGCTTGTTTTCTTTAGCAAAGGAAGCCCTAGGTGCCCTAATTGTATATGCTATAGGCTAGCTAGTTCTAGTAATCGTTGATATTAAAGATCCTTAGGGCCTGAATTAGGGTCTAGATTTGGGTCTAGATTAGGGCCCTCTCCGTTAGTCCCCTGCTAGGCCCCCTAAGAACCACAGGCCTCTTGGGGAGGTATTAGGGACCTTTTTCCATTACTAAGGCCCTCTAACACCCCTAAATCTATTTCCTTAGACTTATAAGGGACCTAACCTGGGGCTGTAGGTGTTGGAGAAGGGACTAAATCCCCTAAATCATCCCGTTCGATTTCTTTAACATCATTATTATTTTTGTTGATTTTAGCGATTTCGTCTAAATCAGAAGCCTAATCCGGCTTTTTAGAGGGAATTTGAACCTCTATAGGGTAGCTATGACCCCTAAAGCTAGCATAGGTAAAAGGTTAGATATAATAAGATTCTTTGTTATAGGGCCCTTTATATAACCTAGGTGTAGTTTGGTTTTTAACGTGAAAGAAAAAACCATGTTTTTCTATATCTAGGGTAGTAATATAAGACCTATCTTTAAGATAAAGGTGGTTTTTTATAAAGCAACCGCTAGATATATAGTGAATAAGGCCACTAACTATATTAATATTAAGCTGAGGAAAATATAGAGCGTCCTTTAGCACTAAGGTCCTATATTTATTGGGTTTCTTTTGATATAAGACCTTAAAAACAGCACTACCGTGGCCCTTAGGATAAATAGGACCACCACTAGTTACAATAGGGTCGGATTCCCCCTTTTTATAAGGGGTATAATCCCTAAAGACCTCCCTAGAATTAACTATATATATAGTTAAACCTGTATTATATAATAGGGCTTTTTTTATATCTTTACTGTAATAATTAAAACCATTTAAGGAATTAATTTCTTGTTTTTCATTATCCAAATCACTAGAGCTAGAATTAGAGCTACTATCGCTAGAGCTCTTATAACTAGTCTTATAATTACTAGGTTTCTTGTACGGATTAAGGGCTCCGTTAGAAAGGTTATAATTTCCTAGCATAAAAGAACCCTCTGTAAGCTCTTTATTTTCCTTTTTATCTGATTTTTAACCCTTTTGCTTCTTTTTCTTCTTATTAGAATTAGAAGAGCCCTTATTTTCTTTAGAGCTTTCTTTCTTCTTCTTCTAACCTTTAGGGGCCTTTTCCTTGTCTTTAGCACCCTTTTCTAGGTCTTTAGCCCTATAATTTAGGGCTTTAGATACTGTAGATGATTTATCCCTCTGTTTAGCTAGAAGGTCTGCCATCAGAAATTAAAGATTTAGGGCATCTAGGGGAGCCCCTATAGCCCTATTCGTACGCATGCTAAATCATTGCCTCTTAGCCCACTAAGGGAAGGTTAATTTTAGGGATTGAAGATATTGATTAACCTGATCTATAGGATTAATTAGGACCCCTAAAATTGATAATCTAGCTAGTAGATTATTAAAGACTGCATTAAAGGCTTCTAAAGTCCCCTTAAAACCATGAAAATTTAGGTTATGAAATTCAGAATATAGGGACCCCCTCTGGATTTTAACGCTATGTGAATACTGCTATATAAGTAAATTATAGGCTTCTTTAGGTGATTTTTGCTAAGTTATAGCGGCTTAGGGGCCTTCTGTACAGCTATCCCTTAGTAATATAAGGATAATAGCTTAGTTAGCGTCCCCTAGCGCCCTAGAAATATCCGGATTATCTAGAAATTTAGGCATGCCTAAAGCTCTAAATTAGATAGCTAGGGCTTGTTTCTATTAATCGAAATTTTTAGCTCCTTTAAGCTTAGCAGTCTCTAGGAAGCTATAAACCCTCTTATTAAATTCCTTAATAATTGAATTATTAAAGGCAGCTTGTACAGAGCTAGATTCAGGGGCCTTATCTTGAATAAGCTGCTAAACTTACTCCTAACTAGCAGGCTTAGTAGCTTCCACACCCTCTATGCCTCTATTATTAATAGCTATAGTTAAAGCCTTTAGCTTCTGTAATAATAGATTAATAGTATCTTGTTGCTTAATAACTTGCTCTTTTAGCTAGTTATTTAGAACCTCTTACGCACTAAGATTAGGGGCTAAAGACCCCTGACCTTGTTAATTGGTATTTATCTTCTAATTTTATAGAAGGGAAGTCTTCTATAACCCACTAATTTTCCTTTTTATAGAAGGGAAAGCTTCTATATTGCTTGCGCGCTTTCTGTTTTATAGAAGGGAAGTCTTCTGTAACCATAATAATTCCTTTTTTATAGAAGGGAATAGCTTCTATCTTATAGGTCCTTCCTTTTTTATAGAAGGGAAGTCTTCTATAATTATACGTAAAGTGCACTAGAAAGAATTTTATAGTAATAGGCTAGGCTTATAACCTATTAAATTTAAAAGAGTGGACTAATCTATCTACACCTAGGATTATAAAGCCTTATATATTTTAACACCCCCCCCTAGAATTACACATCTAGGTGCCCTATAGAGGTCTTAGGCTTATACTAGCAATTGAATTTTTTTAGTTATTTTGGTAGGGTTCGAACTTGTAACCTTGCCTCGTAGAGCAGTGCTCCACTATAGTAGGTGAAACGCTATAGTAAGCCTAATTACTGTAACGCTGCAGTGGGCCTAACCACTGCGCCACTGGGCTCATAACCTATTAAAATGTAGGGAGCTAGTTCCCAGCTAGCAATAGCTGTACAGGTGTAGCTCTACGGTTAGGGACTAATAGAACCACCACGTTAAATATTTAACGTAACGCAACGGAAGGTTATGGCAGTTATTAACTAATAGAATTTAATCTAAATGACTTTTACGATATCTTATATACTAATAGAATTGATTTTAGTGATGTTATACGGGCAATGTGGCTGTTAGATTGAGAGGCCTAGCTATCTAGCTAGATTAAAAAGATCTTCTTCCTCTTATATACCTACTAACCATATTAGTAGATCTAAGCTGCCAAAAGGGTCTTAAGGGCCACTTTTGATTTTCCGCAAAATTTATTTGTATGTAAAATCCAAAAAATCAACTCACCACCATATAAACTAGCAACCCATATACACTAGCAACCCATATACACTAGCAACCCATATACACTAACTTTTAGTCCAAAAAATATTCCTATATAAAATAAAAGCCCTATCTTTAAGCTTTAATTTACTATATGCAAGACTTTTGTATAACCTCTAGTTAAAGAGAAAATCGCTATTAAAGATAGCTATAGGGTAACCTATGTGTAGGGTAACCTGCTTACGTCACCCTAGCTTACCTAATTACTAGTGGCGCTGTGGTTGTGGCTACGCTTACAGCTATAACGCAATTAAATAATCCACAATTAATTTGGATTAGTCATCCACATAGTTAGTCGCAGCTATTAATAGCTGCGACGTAGCTATTAATAGCTACCTTTATGACCATTAATAGCTGCAGTGTAGCTATTAGGCTTGCAATGTAAGCTAGTAATAAAAAGGTCCTTTGACTAGAAAGGGCTAAAAATAGGTCTTATTTTTAACAATATTAGTCCTATTAAGCTCCCTAGTAAACTTTAGGTCTATATATATAAAGAGAGGGATTCTAATAATAAAGATACTTCTAAGACCACTGCCCCCTTAGCTACTATAGCTACCACTACTACTAAGGAAATAGTGGTTACTATAGCTAATTTTATTATAGAGGAGTAAGTGCTTAGTAGCTATGTAATAGATTATTTAAGTAATTTAACTTTATTTTCTAACTTCCTACTGTATTAACTTACGAACCATAACTACTTTATAATAACCTTACATTAACTTATGAATTATAAGTACTTTATAATAATCTCGCATTAACTTGCGAATTATAAGTACTTCGTAATGACCTTGCATTAACTTGCGAATTATAAGTACTTCGCAATAACCTCGCTATTTAACTATTACTTATAATCTTTAATAATATCTCTTATTACAAAATCCCTCTTTAGCACCTATAAGTTTTCTAATATATTATAGCCTTTTTACTTAACTAGATATTTGCGTTATCTCCTATTATAGTAATATAAAATAATTCTCTTAACCTTAAACTCCTGTTTATTATCTTTAAGGTTATCTTATAATAAGAATGTATCTTTTACATTAGTTAGGTCCCCTTTAAAAGGCTTAAGACTAGTAATATTAAATATATTATGTAAATAAGTCCTAGGTAGTAACCTTAATTAATACACTAATCTATAACTCCTAATTACCTTTTTAATCTTATAAGGGCCTAGGTACTTTATAGCTAGAGCTTTGCAGAACACTATATCTTATAGTTTTTTTTTTCTAATAAATAATTCATATCTAATCTTAGAAAATATATATAGGTATAAAACTTGGATTTTTGAATAGCTAACTCAAAAACTACAATGTAGTTATATACAAAAGTGGGTCTAAAAGTGGGCCCTTAAGCCATAAATTGGAAAAACTACATTTCACTACATTTTAGCACTAAAAAAACACTACAAATGTAGTATTTCTAATTTGTGGGGCCGTGACCCACTTTCGGACCCACATTGTTATATAGTATTTTTTTTAGGATTTTACTCTATAAGATCACGTAATTTTTAGGATAATACCTTTAATAACTAGCTAGATATAAAATTAAATAAAAAAACTACAAAAAAAACTACACTACACGAGTGTAAAGCTCTGTTTATAGCTAGCTTTTTACTAGGTTATCTTAGGTTAATGTTCTTTATTAATAATAAAATATAATTACTAACTTTAAACCTTATTAGAGTTCTTTTCTAATTATAATATTTCTTATACTAAGTCTATAAGTTACTTAAAAGCTATTTAATTATAGTGTGATTTTCTCTTAGCGCTAAGACTTTACTTTTAGCTTAATTATTTACTAAAGGGATATTTATAACTACTTATTATAGACCTCTAGGATTATAACCTTCTAATGCCTTTACTAGTGTGTAGCTATGCGTTATATAATTACTTATTCTATACGTAAATTACGCTAATAATAAGTTATCTACCTAATCAGTCTATTTAGTATAAGTAAAAGCCCTTAAATAATGCTCTAAAACTTAGTTTAGACGTTCTATCTAGCTATCTATTTAGGGATAAAAAGCGGTGCTTAATAGCCGCTTAGTTATAAGAAGGTAATAAAAAGTTATTTAAAAACCACTAGTAAATATAAAACCTTAGTCTATTATAATACCTTCTAGAGCTTTATAGTCTCTAAAAACATATTCTAAGAACATAGTTACTAGCCTATTACTAGTTAGTTATGTTAAAATAGGAATATAAATACTATATTTTATAAAATAGTTAATAATAACTAAAATTATATTATAAGTCTAGTTTAAGTCTTTTACTAGTAAAAGCCTAGTAATAAAATCTATTAATAATTCTTAAAAAGGGTAATTAGGCACTTATAGCATAGCTAGCTTACTATATAGTTTATAATGCCTTAGTTTTAAAGTCTAATAACTTATATAAGTGCTAATATATACCTTTATATCTTTCTTTATTATTAGCTAATAATATTAGTTTATAATTTAATAAAGAGTCTTACTTACTCCTTAATGCCTAGTAGTAAGGTTATTATAGGTTAGTAGTAAAATTTCTTTTCTTATTCCCTAAGGGATAAAAATATAATTCTTAAATATTAATAGCTTAGAGAGTCCTATAAACTATATCTATAATGCTACTAAATTACTACTTTTAAGTAACTTCTTTTAACCTATAGTAAAGTTATTACCTTACTATGCTTTATATAATAAGACTTAAATTAGGGCTTCTAATTCTAAGCTCCTTTCTAGAAAGCTAGAGTTAAACTTAGAAGAGGTTCTTTAGATAGATTAGATCCTAGCTATAATATCTCTATAAGTGATTAGTTTACTAAATACCTCTAGTCTTATAGGGGAATAGATAAGTAATAGTTTTAAGGGGCACCCTTGCTACTTACTAGTAATTACCTATACTAGTCTACCCCTTTTAGTAGTAGCTAGTCTAATAGGAAAATTAAAATAGCTAATTAATAAACATAATATAAACTAGGTACTAGTAGTACTACTATAGCTACCTTATTACTTACTAAAAAAAGTATTAAATAACCCTACTAATACACCTCTTCTAAGCGTATTTAAATTATTAGGCTCCTTAAAAATACAGTTAAGTTATGATTTTTTAAAACCCTAGATATTAATAGTATTATTATAGTATCTTTATAACTAACTATTAGTTACACTAAATAATGTTTTTATAGAACCTATAGCGCTAGTAGTGTTACTATAGTGTTTTTATTACTTAGTATCTATAAATTTAAATAAAAAGGTAAGGAGCTATATAGTTACTACTTTTGCTTTCCTTATCTTACTTATAAAATCTAGTCTTCTTAATAGGGGATTAGTAGGATTTAATTTCCCTATATAATATATAATCTTAAAGTTGAATAGATAAAGCTTATTAAGCATAGTTACCTACCTGCTAGTAAGCTTAGGCTTTATAGCTAGGTACTTATAGTTTAAATAGTCTGTGATAACCTTAATTATATAAGCTAAATATATAAGGTAATATCTCTAGGCCTAAAAAGCCTCTTAAATAGCTAATAATTCGCTATTAGGTGTTTTATAGCGTAATTTAGTGTTAGTTATTTTCCTTAATATAAACGTAACTAGGTGCTAGTGACCTAGTACTAACATTATAAGTATAGCCCTAATTATATATCTAGATATATCTATCTCCACTCTAAGATATATAAGTAGGTTAAAATACACTAAAATTAGCGCTTCCTAAAATCTTTACTAAAGTTCTCTAAATGCTACTAACTTATAGGGTTCTAGGTTAAATATTACTAGTTACTTCCCTCTAAGGTAATCTATTAATAGAATAATAACTTTACTATACTATTTAATAAAATAGCGGTAAAATCCAGTGAAACTAAGAAATAACTAAATATTAAATACACTATATAGTATTAGCTATGTTATAATTACTTTAACCCTTGCTAGATCTATTACAATACCTCTTAGTAATATCTTAAAGCCTAAGAATTTAACCTCTATAACTAAAAATTAATACTTTATAAGGTTAATAAAAAGGCTTATATCTTTAAGCTTACGTAGGATTTGTTTAATATAATCTATATGCTCCTTAACCACGCTACTATATATTAGCGTGTTATTTAGGTAGATAATGCAAGTCTTATTAATAAGACCTTTAAGTGTATTATTAATATACTCCTAAAAAGTCACTAGTGTGTTAACTAGTCTAAATAGTATAATAAGATATTTAAAGTGGCTATAGTAATAATAGAAAGCTATCTTCTACTTATTACCTAAGCAAATATATAACTAGTAGTACGTATCTTTAAGATTAAGAACTATAAAAATAACTATACTTACTAATTAATTAAGAATTTTAGTAATAAGAGGTAAGGGGGCCTTATCCTTAATTATAATCTTATTTAAGCCCCTATAATCTATATAAAGCCTTAATTTTCCTCCTTTCTTTAGAATAAACAAAATTAAGGCTCTAGCTAGGCTAACTAATCTTCTAATTTACCCTTTAAGCTACGCACTTATAAGGTACTCCCTAAGAACTTATAGCTCTCTCTTAGCTAAATTATATATAGGCCCCTAAGGTAGTGTTTTCCCTTTTTCTAATTTAATTATATAAGTGTAACACCCTAGTTTAGGAAGCTTACCTACTAGCTCTTTAGAAAAAATATCTGTAAACTCCTTATATTTATCTGGAATTATTAGTATAGGATACTTAGTACTCTTACCCTAATTTAACGTGGCTTCTTTACTACTTACGTTTCCTAAAATTAGTATAATTATAATACCTTGCTTTTTCTACTATAAGTAAGCGTATTCTAGTAATATTATAGTGTCTTTGCTATTTATTTATTATTCTATTACTACTAAGCTCTCTAATTAACCTTTATCCCTTTCTTTTAGAACTATTAGCTTAATCTTTATTACTCTAAATAATAATATAACTACTACTAGTTTTTTCTCCCTATATATTCGCTGCTTTCTATAAGTAAAGGAGAGATACTCTCTAGTTACTAAATACCTCTAGAATCCTTGCTCCTAATATATAATTATAGGTAAGTATTCTCTAATCTAGTCTATACCTAGTATTATCCCTTCTTTTATATTAGTAATATAGTAGCTAACTTAGTAAAACTTTATAAATCCTATACTATCTTTTACTTTTATTAATTTTTATAAAATTCCTTAATATAAAATCACTTTTTAGCTTATACTCTCTAGTATTTAGTCTAATTATATTATACTTTTCTAATTCTTTTTTATTAATAATTTAGGATAAATTATTAAAAACTATACACCTATATTAAATAGCGCTTATATAGCTAACTACTAGTTATCTTATTATAAAGATACCTATATTCTTATTCTATTATGTATAGGGTATTTTACAGTAAGATTATATTCCTAGGTCTATGCTAATTGTTGCCCGATGGCGGATACAGCGTCTATAACGAATAATATGCGCTCATAACCGTATTAGGGGAGCTGAAAATGCACGTCGCTAAACGCGATAAATCACATTAGAAGCATATGACTTCTAATATAGTAGCTTTCTCTATAAAAGAGAAGCTTTTATCCTTCTATTTATATAATAGAAGATAGCTTTAATTTAATCCTTTTTTCTATACCTTTATCCTACTAGGGGATATCTTTTCTAAGTCATATACCTAACGCATATTAGTTATAAGCCTAGAAGGTACATGCCTATAACTTTCACTAAGTCCCCTATATATAAGATATATATATACACTTCTCCCTACTAACCACCTAAGTATATAATAGATTTAACTACTTCTCTACACCTAAGTCTTAAGACTAGTGTTAAGTTAGTCTCTTCTAATAAGTAGGAAGAATAGTATAAAGTATTAAAGCAAGCTACCTAGAGCTAAGAGATCTAGAAAAGAGTTAATCCCTAGCTCCTAGAGCTTAACTCTAACTACCTAGAAAAGCCCTTTACTATTACTCCTAAGTTATATAAAGCTCTTATTATAAAGAATTAGGGAAATAATACTATAAAGCTTACCTTCTAAGAGGCTTTATCCTTCTTATCTTATAAGTTTATATCTAAGTATTAAGTATATAAAGTAATAAAGTCCTAAGAAAGGACTATTAGTACTTAGATTATAAGTACTATTAACCTAAATGCCTATACTATAGTAATTAATAAGATTAAGGAGGGCAATATAGATAATAAGAAACCTACTCTTTAGCAAATCTCTATTAAGCTTAAGAAGAGGTTTTCTCTAGGGTAAGTTATTATTAAGTTAGAGGTCTTAGTAAAGTACGTAGCTTACCTTAATAATACTAAACACGCAAATATATAATTTAAGCATTAGATTAAGTAATAGGGAAAGCTATACTAGAAAGCATTAATACATAAGATTAATAAGGTTTAGGGTCCTAATATAATTCATAACTTTATTATAGCTATTAGAGCGCGCTTTAACCCTAAATAGGCAAAAACTAAGATTATATAACTAGTATAGTCCTCTAACTCTTTTCCTAAAGATATAACTCTTTAAGGAATTGCTTCTAAGTACATAAGATACCATAGGGTAACGCAAGCTATAAGCTTAGCCTCTAGAAAAGGAAGCTATGTAACTACCCTTAGGGAGCGCTCTAACTAAGGTAATAAAGGTTAAAAGAATAATAGTCTAAAGAAGTGCCCTTATTATATAGGTAAGGCACTAACTATATACTTTTAGTCTCCCTAAGTATGCTATAGCTTACACTATATAGTAACTAGTAAGAAAGCTCTAGGATTTAAGCCTTCTATAAAAGTTAACTATAAGAAGGTTAAGGAATACTATAAAAGCGCTAAATAGAAGAACCTATGCTCTAAGGTAGTAAAGGATAGGTAAATAGTAAAAGGCATTAAGGATTATAAAGGAGAAAAGTTACCTAGTGCTATTATAGTAGTAATTATTAACCTAAAGATTCTTAAGAGAGTAATTCTAGCTCTAGGAAGCTATACCACGCTTAAGAATATAAGATATATGCTCTCTAAGAGCACTCTCTTTAACAACTATAGAGCTCTTTATATTATAAATAATATTAGTTACTTTAAACCTAGTACCTTTAATAAAACATATAATAATTACCTTAAGGCTAGAATAACCTCCTTCTAGATTACTAGAAGAGGTACTTATGTAATTAAGAATATTTTTAATAGACTAAAAGGAGAGCTTATAGAAAGCCTTACCTTATATAATGTTACACTTATGCCTAGTTTTTATATAAATATTATATTAGAGAGCCTTCTTTAGAAGAAGGGTATTTAGTATTATAGAGCGGACTGCTTCTTATATATTAGACCCTTTTATAGAAGCTTATTATTAGTAAAGCTTTAGAGAAAGTATAATATTATTTTCCTTTAATATAAGCCTCTCTTTTCTTATAAAGGTCCTAAGCAAGTAGTAAATTTAGCTATAGCACTAGTAATCTTCTTAATAATTAATTTAAAAGCATATAATAACACATAACGCTCGCAGCGTGGTTACCTAAGCAGGGACTTATGCCCTATATAAGCAAACCTTAAAGAGCTATAGTATCTTTGTTCTAGGCACCTTAGTAAGGATGCTTTAGCTAAGAGTTACACTTATATAAGGGGAGTGCAATTATATAGAATAAAGCGTAGGGACTATAAGATATATTCTCTTATTTATGCTTACTAAGTTATTTTAAGAAGACCACTAGAATATATATTACTAAGGCCTTTTTAGAGGATCTATTAGGACTTTTAGAACTATAAGCCTAGTTATAATAGTATAAACTAGTTAATAGTTATAAAAGATAAGTTCTTAGGTATAATTTATATATATACATTACCTAATAAATCGCAGGTAATGGTATTTAATGTATTAATTTACCTTAAATAATAGGTTATAAGGCAATTTAGATTATTAATTGCAAAGATTAGGCAAGATCACAAAGGAGCTATTATTAGCTAATTTAAAGATATAATCTTTTAAATATAGGCACGCTTATAAGGCATTAATCTTAAGCTTACGCCTTTGTACACTTATAAACCTAATAGAGTTACAGAGAGGGCAGGGTAAATAATTATATTACAGTTGAATGTAATGCTTATAGGCATAAGGCTACTACTAAATCTATAGTTAGAGAGCATATAAGTAGTAGTATACTTATATAATATAAGCCCTATTTAATAATCTAGGTAGAAAACACTATTAGAAACCCTAGAAACCTAGTTTTATAATAATGCTTAGTTACTAATAAGGGAGCCTATAGCTAACCTAAGGCTAGATTAGAGCGGGTTATATATATATAGCTATTGCGCTTATTCTCTTTAAAGGGATTATAAAGCTAATAAATATAGATAGTTCTATAAGACAAATCCTAGGGGCTATATTAGATATCTAGTTAAGTACTCTGCCTCTAATATATATTGTATTTAGATACTAAGACTAGGAAAGGTTATAAGAATAAGGAATATTATATTTAATAAGTTAATTTTTTATAATCTAGCTAAGAAAAGCGTAATAGAGCTATTAATTAATAAGCTTAAAATGTAGTTCTAAGCCCTTAAAATAAACACTAAACTAGATAAAGAATTAAATCTTTTCCTTATACTAATTAAACCCTAAAAGGATTAGACTAAGAGTTTAAACTTAGGGGTAAAAGCTTTATAGACTTCTTAGCTAAAGAAAAGAGAAGCTATATACCTTAATAAGCAAATTAGACTTTAAACACCTTAGCTATTACTAGATCTAGTAATTAGAGAGTAAGAGACTCCTAATCTAGAAGCTTAGGAGAGTAAAAAAGAGCATAATACTCTAGATTTATACGCTTAAGAAAGTAATGTAATAATAGATCTAATAAGTAGTAAGCGGGATGCTGCTATAAGGGCTTAGGAGAGCTAATGTCCTTATAAGGTTTTAGAACACTAAGCATATAATGCTAAGGACTAAGTTATTAATAACTTAATAGGTGATTAACTACCTAAGCTAGTAAATAAAGTAAAGAAAAACTAGTAATAAGATAAACCTATAGGAGTAGATACTAGACTAGCTACCCGCGTAGAGGGCTTAAAGGGAGCTCTAGCTATATAGCTAGAAATCGTAGAATAAAGTCTTAGAATAGTTATATATAAAGGTATATAAATAAGCTTAAGATTATAAATAAAGAGAGCATAGGGTAATATTCTTTCTTATACTTAGCTAATAGGGAGAAAGAGGAAAGGACCTAATAAAGCTTTTATTAATAGCCTCTAGGACCTAAAGGATCTCTTTATTAAGTATAGGAAGACTAAGGAGGGAGACCCTTATAAGCTCTTTCTAGGAGATTAGGATTTTAAGCGCTATAAAACTATGTTTTTAGTAATTAATGTGTATTATAATAAAGAAAATAGATTGCACCTTAACCTAAAGAGAAAGGCAAGGACTGTTTATTAATTAGACCTCGCTAAACCTCTAAAGTTATAGAAGAAAGCAAAGGACTATCTATTTAGAGAAAAATAGTTAAAGGTAATAAATAAAGAGATTAATAAGCTAAAAGAATAAGGAATATAGCAGTAAATAAAGCGTTCTATAGCTTATTTAAAGCCACTGCTATTAAAATAAGTATTTTCTTATAAGTTTAATAAGAAGAGGATATTAGTCTATTATAAAGCGTGCTTATACGTGCGCGAAGACCTCTAAGATATCTCTATAATTAAACGCACCTATACTATAACGCTTGCTATATACGTGTTCTGTGTATTTATAGCTCTAGTCACTAGATTTAACTTAGAGACTAGGTAGTATAATATTAAGAATGCCTTCCTCTACGCTAAATATAGAAAGGATAGAATACCTATAATATATAAACTCCCTAAAGGCTTTATAATACTTAGAGAATATATAGAATTACTTAAGGCCCTCTATAGATTAAGAGACTCCTTATAACTATAGTTTAAGGAATTAAGTAAGTTACTTAAGAAGCTTAGGCTTAAATTAAGTAAAGAGAAGCCCTACTTATTCTATATAAAAGATTAGACTATCTTCCTTATATTCTTTATAGATAATATTCTTATAGTGTTTTATAAGGATAATAAAGAGATTACTAACCACATTTCTAAGGGCCTAAAGGAGGCGTATAAATTAGATAAGAAGGGTAAAGTAGGATTCTTCCTAGGGATCTAAATCATTAGAGATTAAGCATAATAAAGAGTATATCTTAGTTATAAGGTATATATTAATAAGATTAGGGAGAAATTTAGGTAAGTAAGAAAAGGCACTTTCCTTACTATACTAATCCTAGTAGTAAAGTATTATAAGTTTAAGGGTAAAGCTAAGAAGTAGGTAATAAAGATTTACTAGGAAAAGATTAGATTAATCCTATACACTGTGATTATAATTAGGCCTAACATAGCTTTTATAGTAGCAAAGCTATTATAATACCTAATGAATCTAGGACTAGAGCATATAAAGGCAGTAAACTAAGCTATTTGCTATTTACTTATTATAAGCAAACTCGCGCTCTACTATAGTATAACCACTAAACTTTAAGCTCTTTAAATCTTAAGTAATGCCTTCTTTATAGATAATCTTAAGACTTATAAATTATTATAAGGATACTTAATTACTCTCTTTAGTGAACCTATTATCTAGAAAGCTACGCGCTAAATAATAGTAATAATGTCTATAATAGAGGCTAAATTACTTGCTTTATAATAGGCAGCGAAGGAGACTATAAGCCTCTAGCGCCTATTTAGAGATATTAAATTTAATACCTACAAAGACTAGATTATTAATTATAATAATTAATAAACAATTTAGCTTATACTAAATAAGAGTAAGTAATTAAATACTTAACTACGTTATATTAATATTTATAATATATAGTTAAAGCAGGAATTTAAGAAAGAAAGCTTTAAAATTATGTATTTACTAATAGTAAAGATGCCTACTAATAGGTTTACAAAAGCGTTAAATTATTAGCACTTTAAACGCTTTAGATTAATGCTTAGTCTAGTGAATCTACGCACACTATATAACATTTAAAGCGCATAAATTATTAAGGAATCATAGGCACGTTAATAAGGGGGTATAAAATTAATTACCCTAGAAATATATAAAGACTCTCTCCTTAGTAAATAAAGCGCTGCTAAGGTAAATATAATTAGTAAAATACTAAATGCTAAACGCTATTATGCAAAAAAAACGCATATAAACGCTATTCTAAACACAAGGGAAAAGGACTTATATAAGAAGGCAAATAACCTCCTTAAGATATGCTATTACCTTAGTTACTTTCTTATTATCCACTGCTAAAGAGCCCCTAGTAGCACCCTTAGCCTTATTACTTAAAGTAATAACCTCTTTATATATAGAATCTAGCTCTATAATAAGTTCTAATTAGAGTTATAGCGCCTTATAACACTACTTTACTATCTATGTAATATATAAGAAAGAGAGTAGTTAAAAGAGGGATTAAGAGTGCTATACCTTAGAGTTATTATCTAGTGCTAATAATATTCGCTTAGTAAAGGGAATATAAGTATTATATAAAGGCTAATAATAGTAATTGCTTACCTTATATAAGTAGTATCTCTAAGATTATCTAGACCTAACCTTATAGTATTAACCTAAATTACCCTTACCTGTAATACCTACTTAAATATACCTATTATAGGGAATGTCTTATAAAGGACTATAAGGGTTAGGTATATTAGGCTATAAGGTTAGCGTAGAGCGAAAGGGTAAGGAGAGCTTAGTATAAATAAGTTACTTTTGCAAAGATTGCAGAGGATTATGCCTTATATAACTACCTCTTACCTAGGCCTTAATAAGATATAAGGTTTATAAAGGCATATATATAGTGTGCTCTCCTTATACCTTAATAAAAGATTATAACTTACTAGTAAGCTACTTAGAGCTAGCTAGGGGAATAAGAGAATTATTATAAGCTATACTAAAGCTTGGATAGAAGTTTAAGGCTAAAGTATTAGTAACATAGAGCTTACGCTTAGGAGTAGTTAAGCCCTCCTAAGAGCTAGCCTCCTCCTTTACTTAAGCTAATATATAAAGAGATATATTAATTAAAATATAGGGATAGTTAATAAAAAGTATAATAAAAAGGTAAGAAAAGGAAGCCTATAACTATTACATTAAAAGAGCTTTTACTAGGGGGAGCGTAGGTATAAAAGTAAGAGAGCTTACTTTAACTTTATAATAAATACGCTTGCTACTAAAACACTACACATCCGCTAGATAAGGTAATAGTTAGTAATCTTAATAGCCTTAATACTAACTAGGGGGTGTGTTACCTAATGGCGGATATAACGTCTATAATGAATAATATGCGCTTATGACCGTATTAGGGGAGCTAAAAATACACGTCGCTAAACGTAATAAATTACATTAGAAGCATATGACTTCTAATATAATAGCTTTCTCTATAAAAGAGGAGCTTTTATCCTTCTATTTGTATAATAGAAGATAGCTTTAATTTAATCCTTTTTTCTACACCTTTATCCTGCTAGGGGATATCTTTTCTAAGTCACGTGCCTAACGCACATCACTAATTAAACTAGTATTATATTAGGAGACATAGCTTTATTACTACTCTTATTATATTTCTTTATTATATACTTATTACTTTTATAGGTAAAATAGTCTAGTGCCTAATAAGTTAGTATAGTATATCTAGGCTTTCTATGTTTAAAGCACACTAGGGATGATTTTTTCCTTTAATCCTTACTTTATTACTATACCTTATCTATAAGTAATATAAAGCATTACCTTTTCTTTTTATAGTCTTAACTTTTTTTATTACTTTAGCCTAAATTTATTATAACCTTTGCTTTCTTACCCTAGCCTTATAACTAGCTCTATAACATTAGAAACTCTTAGCTAATTATTTGCTTCCTTATAGCATTATTTAAGCTATTTAAAAAGATAGTAATTCTTAGGTATATAGGAATTACCTTAGGTAATTTAGCTTCTATCTTAGTCTAAGCTCTTATAAAGGCTTAAAATAATTAGTTATCCCTTTACCTAAGATTTAGTAAAGTTCTTATTACTTCTAAGCACCTTATATTCTTATCTATTATTCTAGTCTTTATGTTACGTGCTAGTTTGGCACGATAGGGGGTAAATCCGTTAGAGGGGCTAACGGATTTGCGATCGTAAAGTCATACTAAGTTCACTTACGCAAGCTACTATTAGGGGTATAGTAAGATATTAGAAGTAAGTTAATTCTATTCTAGCAAAGTCTAAATCTAGCCTTATATTAGCTACCCTTACGTTCTACTATATAATAAGTGCTAGGCGCACTAAAAAGATAACTATCCTAGTTATTATTGCTTAAACTATAACTAGATTTAGCCTCTATCTAGCTAAGCTTATTAAAAAAACTTCTATTAAATTTGTATAAAGGAAAAAGCGAACTTAGCATGTCCCTTACTATAATTGTAATTCCTCTCTTACACTTATAAACTATTATATTAAATAATGTATTCTTTCTATCTAATATTAAGTACCTAATCTTTGTTATATTTTATTGTTTCCTTTTAGTAAAATATTAAATTCCTCTATTCCCTTATCCCTTCTAATCTTACACTTAGTCTAAATCCTAACTTCTTATCTTACTATACACTATATTCTAACTCTATACCTTAATATCTAAATCTATTCCTTTAATCTAGTAATTTAGTAAATTTATCCTCCTTAATTTGTGGCTTAGTTACCTTAGTAATTAACATGCGTATAATAGGTAATATTTGTCTTAATGTCCTTATTATCCTTTTTCCTAATAATACTAGCGATATTTTACTTGTTTCCTATGCTATAGGCGTATCTAGCGTTATTTGTTAAATATCTATCTAAGCTATCTTTAGACTAGGTTTTCCTAGTAATTTAGGCTTCTTACTTAGTATTACTAGAGGTCCTATCTTACTATAAGGTTACTTATTACCTGTTTTTAGTGTTCCCTAATGTAATTTGCCTTAATACTTATTGGTTTTGCCTAAAAATAGTGTTACTAGAACCGGTGTTTACGCTAGTGTCTCTAGAGCTAGGGTTACCTAATTTTATGTTTCTAGGGTTCTAATTACTAGAATTAGCCTTACTAGAGCTAAATTTATTTTCTTGCTATCCTCCTTAAACCTTTTTTACTTATTTATAAGGTTCTTAATCTTTATATCCTAAGCTTGTATTTCTTTTAATATTCCTATTACTATAGATACTAATTCCGCTATTTTCTTTTTAAATTTAGTTCTCTTAACTATATCCTATTTTAAAGTCTTAAGTTATTTATTAATATTAATTAATATTCTACCTAACTTAAAGTTTAAGATTTTCTCTTTCTAGGCTATTAATATATCTATAATTTATTTAAACTTATTCTAGAAGCTTTCTAACTCCTTTTCTATTAATTCTGCTAAATTATAAACATCCTTTAATATATCTTTAGTAACTATATATGCTATTTCTACTTACTCCTTAATTATATTAAAATCCTTTTTAACTCTACTAACTTAATTAATAAGGTTATTAATCTTACTTTTCTTGTGCTATTAAATTCTCTCTTTATCTTATTTTAATTTAGATAATTTTTACACTAACTCCTTCTCTATACTAATATAGAGTAAATCTGCCTAACTAATGCTAGCTAATATACCTGTAATTATGGCATTTACTACGCTATATTTGTCTGTAAAATAAAGAGCTAAAAGGTTAGCTTATAGTAGTAAAGATAATATGCTATTATAAGTAGCTATTTACTGTTCACGTTTAACTATTACACTATTATAGAAAGCTACTACTACTATTTTTACCTAATTCTTCGCTTTTCTAGTTACTCTATACTTTATTAGATTAATTATAGTCTAAAGTACTCTCTTTTTTATCTATTTTGCTGCTACTTGCTTTATAATTAATATAGCTTTCTATTCTTTAAATATAGCGAAAATTTATATAACTATGTTTTATTATAATATAAAATACATATCCTTTAAGTTAACTTCTAATCTACTAGATACTATAGTGGCCCCTTTAAGGGCGAATTTGTGCGCGTAAGCCTAGATTATATATTTAACATCCTAATTACTGTTTTTGCAACCTAATGTAATATATCTAAATTTGCTAAAGTTAACTCCTTTAATGCTTTTTCCTTTATATATAGTATTAAACTCCTCCCTTACTCTCTTATATACTGCTACGCTAATATTAGGTATTAGTATTTAAGCGTTAATTCTAGATCCTAGCTTTCTAAATCTAAGATATAATGGTTTAAAGTTAAGCTCTGCTATCCGCGTATAAACCTATAATAGTTTCATAAGAAATTCTATAGGTATCTTATTAATATCCTTATTATTTTTGCTTTTAAAACCGCTATCCTTATTAAGTTTAGGTTCTAATCCTAGTTTAGGTAATTCTAATTCTAATTTAGGAGATTTTACCCTTAACTATATTAGATTAACTCTTACTACCTTAATGCTTTTTTTGTTTAGTATGCTAATAGATTTATTACCTTTTAACTTTACTTTTGCTTGCTTTAACTGCTCTCTCCTTATAGCTCTTATATAATTATCTTTAATTAACTCTTCTATTACTTATCTATGATTCTCCTACTCTATATCTAAATCTAATACTTTACTTATGTAATTATTATTATTATTATTACCTTATTCCTTAGTTTTAGCTATCTTTTAAATAACCTTGCTACTTAACTAATGTTTTTATTACACCCCTCTGCTAGTTATAATAGTATATTTACCTTATCTTGTCTTATTCTTAGTTTATCTAAGTGCTACTACTACTATAATTATATAATTTATTATATAGGGTGTAAATATTTTTGTAGTTAATTATATTATTTTACTTAATTTAAATAGCGTTTAAAAAACTTTATATTCTTATAATAGGTTATAGTCCCTAGTTTTGCTAAAAGCTTATTAATTTACTAGATATATTTAATTTTTTCCCTATTAGTTATAGATTATTACTATGCTAAGTTAGCAACTATTAGTTCCCCTAATATTTAATTTTATTCTATTATAGCTAGGATCTAAATATATAAATATACTGCCCTTATTTGCTTATAAATTATTTGGTTATATATATGCACCTTATTATTAAAGAGAATAAAATCTAGTATAGCTTCTTAATTAAAATATAGATTTATATAATATCTATAAAACTTATATTTAACTTCTAGTATAATGGTTTTGTTTTTTACTTAGTAGTTCTTATAGTTATTATAATTCTATATTTCTTATAGCTAGTTTAGTTCTATATGCTATAGTTTTTAAAACTCTTTATTATCTACACTATTATCTTTAGAGTTAAGTGCTATTAAGTAAAAATAGGGCTAGAAATAAATTTAACTGCGCTCCTATTAGATTTAACTACGCTAAGCTTATAGTGGTTTTAGGGATAATATAAGGTTTAAGTAAGGGGGCTTTCTTTTAGTTAGCGCAAAAAGGTAATATATATAAAAGGGTCTAATAGCTTTAATCTAGCCTATTAAATCTAATAGCTTACTATTACCTTTCTTCCTTTACTATTACTATTCTATAGGTAAATTAAGATCTTTGTATATTCTTTTTGCTAATTAACTAGGTTTTTCTTAAGATAGTCTTCTACTATCTTAGCCACATTAACTCGTATCTCGCTTTCGCTTATCTATTAGTTATCTTTAGCTATAAATCCCTTCTATTAGATAAGGAATTCCACTCTTATAGTCTTATTTTATTTAAAGATCTTAACGTAATGCCTATAGATTTATTTAATTTCCTAGTAATCCGCCTCCTCTAGATTATTAAACATAATTAGTAGCGGAGCTAGTTCTTCCTTACTAAATAGATCCCCTCCTTACGCTAGCTTCTAGATTTATATAACTAATACCACTAGATAGACTTGTAAATCTAGGGGGAAATCTAATTAATATGCTAATAGGTTTACCTTTTCTAGTACCTTATATAGCCTTACCTTTTGTAGTAACTATTTTTTCTTAGGCTTCCTAGGTAATTTATACCCCTTATGTAATTATAAATAAACTATATCTCCTATGTTAATATTAACTAGTTTATAGTGGTTATTATACTAAATCTTAGTAAGGGTAGCCGCTATTATAATTACTAATTAAGCCTTATACTAGTATAGCTTTCGCAGCACTACTATGTTATTTACGCTAGCTCTAGTGTTAATTACGTTATTTAGAGAGAGAAGGTTAATAATGCTTAAAGGACAGAATCTATATAATAGCTTATTAGGAGCCTATCCTATACTTACTGCTATAGTGTTATTTAGTTAATATTATAGTGCTAGGAGTAGTAATATCCACGCTATATCTAGGTCTATTACTATATAATATTATATTATAATTATTACTATCTAATTTTTCCTCTCTGCTATTCTATCTATTTAAGGGTAATATGCTATACCTATAAGAAGTCTAACTCTTATACGCCTAAATATTTCTTTCTATATATTAGATATAAATTTAGGATCTCTATTGCTAATGATTTGCCTTAGTAATCCCTAGTTTATAATATATAGGGCACAAAGGAGTAATTCTACCTAGATTTCCGCTGGATATATGGTATATCCTAGTATTAGAAGGGTTCTTTTGCTAAAAAGGTAATTCACTAGACACAATGAGTTATATGTTATATATCCTTCTATCTACTACATTATATTAGCAAATAATACCTCTAGTATATCTATAATAAAATTAAGTGAAATTATATAAAAAGGTATTAGTTTTAACTATAAGGGTTATAATTCTCCTAGTAATTTAGAACAGTTAATTACATTCTCCTAGCATACTATATAATAGGCTATATAGTCTTAAATCTATTAGCTTATACGCAGAAAACAAACTAATTAGAGCTTTACTACTATCCTAGTAATTCTAAAATATTAATATTTATTATAAACTAATTATAGTATAGATTTAACCTCTATTATAGGAATATAAAGACAGAAAAATCTATCTTTACTATGGTAATATAATAGACTATCCTTGCGTAGATCCTATCTATATAAAGGAATTTTTAGTCTAATTCTAGCGTTTTTTGCTACTTGCCTTTCTTAGTATGCTCTTATAGCTATAATAATCTAGCTAAATTTTTAATTAGACTAATACCCCTAGATAATCCTAGCCTTAAGGTTATTATCTATAATTACAGTGGTAATATATTCCTCTGCGATAAAATACGCACTTACGTTTAATTTATTATAGTAGCTATTCTATGCTACCTCCCTATATATTACCTCTACTAGTAATCTTAAAAGTGTATCTAGTATAATGTTTAGCACTCCTAGTATATGCATTACCTTTAGATTAAATTATAATAGGTAATTTGTGACTTTAGCTAGTTTTAGATTAGCTTTATCTAAATCTATTGTGAATAATAATGTGTGCTTAATAATCCCCTTTGCTAGGGAATAATTAGTTAAAATATTAACTATAATACTATTAGATTAGACTATCTTTCTTAGCTTTCTAACGCTTCACATAATTACAGCTACTTTTGCCTTAGTTAAGCTATAGCGTTTCTTAATGCTTAATATTACCCTTAAGAGAAATAGAATTAGCTATATCTAGTTATTCTTAATATCTCTTCTAGGAATACTTTAGCTATCCTATTCCTCTTATAATTAGAAGGCATATAGTCTAAATCCTTCCTTATAGGCATTAATTTTAAGGAAAAGTGGCTTACTTAGATTATAATACTATAGGGTCTATTTCTTGCTTAGAAATGCTTTAATATCTTTAAAAGCCTTTTTCTTATCCTTTATTAGTAAAAATATCTTTTACTATGTCTTCCTTTTCCACATTAGTTTTAAGATCCTAGTGATTTTTTTATCTTTTTTACGGAATTCCTTTAATAATACTATCTTCTATGCCTATAATAGTTAGATCTATATGTTAAACCACGGAATTCTATTACAAAGAAATCTAGCTATTTTAATAAAGGTTTTAAGACTTAATAGGTTAGTTAGGAAGATTATTTTTTAAAACGCTTTTAGCCTATTATTTATATTAATAATTCTATTGCTATTAATAACAAAACTAAGTAATTAAATAGCGGGGTAACTAATAAAAGACTTCTTAGCTATAATTATTATCCTATTTTCTTTAAGGATCTTAAGTATAATGTCTAGATACTTTAAATATTCCTTAATACTATCTAAAAACATAATAATATTATTAATATAAACACAAATAAAGTGCTTATACTTCTAAAAGAGTTAATCTATAAATTATTAAGCAAAAGCAAGGGAATTTTTAAAACCCATTAGTGCTATATTTAATGCTTTAAGACCCTAATTTAATATTACTACTATATAGGCTTAGTGGTCTTTTCTAATTAGTAGTTAGTAAAAAAATCCTATTCTATTAAAGAGAGAAAAAACCTTCTTATCACAAGTATTATCTATAATATCGCTTTAGTCTAGCAGGGGGTAGATATCTAGTATAGCTATATTGTTAAGCAGTCTTATATTAACTATAACTCTTCCTTTCCTTTCCTAACTAGTTTCTCACTAAACTATAAACACTAGATACGCTATTACCGCTAGCTTATCTAGATATAATATCTTCCCTTTAAGGTAGAGTTTGTTATATACTTTGTTAAGTTTGCTTATATCCTGTCCTCCTAGCCTATATAGCTAGATTAGTCTTATTTAATATTGCTATCTATTAACTAAGTTAATCCGTATTTTTTGATCTTTAGGCAAAGGGACAATACCTCTATCACAATAAATGTTATATTTATCTGTAAGCTAAATAAATTCGCTTATAGCGTTATAATTAATATTAGCAACTCACACTCCGAATTTGTTATAATATATAGAATTTCTTCTAGACACAAAATCCCGTATAATAGCACTCCTATGTTAACCTTCTTTAGGTTAAGCTTATCCTTCTTCTTATTAGATTTATTACTATCCCTATCCATATCTCTTATTTTTTCTATAATATCCTTGCTAAAATAAGCATAATATACTAAAGGATTATTAATTATATAATTAGCATTAACTTCGCTAGCCGCTGTTAGTTACGTAACTTTCTTATGCTTATAAATAATAATAGTTTTATTAGTGGGATTGTGCGCAATTATTTAACCTAGGCTAGATTTATTTCCTAATTTCCCTGTGCTATCTTCTACGTAACTAGTATATATACGGTTCCTTTTAGCGGAATTAACACTATCTACGCTATAATTACCCTTTAATAGGGTACTTTATTAGCTAGCTAAAAAATCTCCGCTAGTACTATTATGCTATAAACTAATCTAAAAACCACTTTAGGGTTTATAAAATTAATCTTTACTCTATATTTATAAAGGAAATTTGTTCTAAGTAATAACTTTAGTCTTAGATTTAGCATTATATCCGCTATAACTATAAAATAACTAGTAATTTTAGTTCTATATGCTATTCCTAGAATATAAAAATTAAAAGTAGCTAATTCTATAATATAAAAGGCTAACTTAACTCTAGATATAGGCTTAGGCTCCTGTATTCCCTATTTTACATTTAACTTATTTTGTTTTAGCTATGCCTTATCTACTAAAATTAATAACATTCCTAAATTAAGGTAGATTTAATAACTCTTACCTTTATTATTAAATTTAAGAGGGATTTTTAAGTATATATTTGCTTATTTTCTATTATACTTAACTTCCTATAGTCTTGCTATAGCTTTAATTACTTACCCTAAGATAAGTTAACTTAATCTAGTTAGATCTGCTATTATGCTAGTCTTATCCACCTCCTTTATAGTGTTTTCTATAAAATAAGTCTTAATAAAATTAGACTCCTATCCTAGGATCTCCCTACTATCTTTATCTATAACCTCCCCTTCTTTAGCTATATAGTAATTACACTCCTAAAGGTATATTTCCTACTATTATGCATTAGAATTATTATTAAACACTATAATATTTATATATTCCTTTTCTTTAGTAAGTAATTTCTCCTAATATTAAAATTACCTAGGCTACTATAACTAGCCTATCCTTTCTAATAGTCTAAATTCTTAAGGTTATTATTTATTCTAATAATTTTAGGGGTTATCTTATTAATTCTAGCTAAACTCTATTTACTCTCTTCTCTTTTCTTAAGATTTATTCTACTATAGTTACTAATTTTATCCCTTAATCTAGACATTTTACTAGTATAGCCTTAGTTAGAAAAATCCTAAAGATCTTTAGGCATTCTAATTATCCTATTAGTAATATTAATTTCCTAGCTAAAATTATACTCTTAGCTATTCTAATTTGCTTAAGCTTTATTCTTTTTATTTTCTAAGTTACTACTAGATATCTCTTTATTAAAGTGAACCTTAAGCTTTCCTTTACCTTTTCTAGCTATAGGATAACCTTTATTATATAGGTAATTATATAGATCCTGCCTTTTATTATTCACTATAGTAATATAGGCTAATCTTATATTAGTTATAGTTAGAACCAGATATATTTAGCGTAATCCTAGATATAGTTTAAGGCGTAAACACACTAGAAGCTAATAGTCTATTAATTTACTATTTGCCCTAGTATACTAAAAGATTTTTAATATAAATTCACAAAAGGATACCTTATTTATAATGTTCTCTTTAGTGTATTTTACTTTATTAAGCTATGCTATTATATCCTAAACCTAAATACTAAATTCCTTCTAAACTACCTTAAAAATAGAAGGTATATTACTAAATATAGTATTTTGCTCTTCTAAATTAAGATATTACTAGTACTATACTATTGCATCCCCTTAGAATAATATCTAAATCTTTTTCTAAATAATATCCTATTAGCTAGGATTAGCATAGTGTAAGTAATCTTTAATAGCTTAGACCTATAATTTAATATTATAAAAAATAGTCTGCTTCCTATTATATATAATAAGGTCTCTATTAGCCTCCTCTAGTTTATTATAAGGCTTAAAGTGTTTAATATCTGTGATTTTCTATGTTAAATCCGCATTCTATTCTATATTTTCTATTTATTAGCTATACTAATCCTAATTAAGCGCTAGATCTACCCTTCTCTAGGTTCCTAGATTAGTATACTATTCTTAATCTAGGGGAAATAGGGTTTACTACTGCATCTAGTGTGGGTTAGCCTATTGCTATACGAATCCCTGCTAATCCTACGGTTGCTAGTATTACAGTTGCTAGTATTATAGATATATTGGTTATGCTAATAGTCCTGCTCTAGCTTCTGAATATCCGTTATACTAACCCTAGTTATTTAGTAGATATAATATTCCCTAGGTAGTATTTTGCGCTAATAGTGTTAATCCTACTAAGGCACTTATGCTTTATAAGCTTCTAATTTTAGTTATTAGTCTTATTACTAGCTAGTCTATTCCTAACACTATTTAGTCTATTATAGCCTGCTATGTAATTTGCTATTATTCTAATACTTCCTAAAGGATCCTTATAGTATTAGATTCACTTACTATAGTGCGAATTTCCCTTAGATCTAGTTAATCTAGTAGGTTCCTTAAGGGTCCTAGCTATAGGTCTTCTAGATATAACTCTATTATCTAGTTAGGGGGTTTAATATACTAAGTAATAGTATTATCTTTAGGATAGTAAGTAATCCCCTTTTCTTTGTTATTTTTATCCTTCTCTATACTTCTCTTAGTTTTAGTAGTAGTAGTGCTATAAGCTAGGCTATTAGTGCCTTTAGATAGCCTCTCTAATGCCTTGCTACCTTCTAATCTATTAGATTTATTAAGGTATCCTTTAGATTTAGCTTTTAGAATATAGGATTTAACTTACTTCTAAATAAGATACACTGTTTACATATCTATTAGGTTCTAGTAAATAGGCAGTTCTTGCTATATTAAATGCTTATGTCTTATTACTACTCTATTATTAAATTTATATCTTATAAGCTTATTTAAATCTTCTTATTTACTAATTTTAATAAGTTTTTGTTTTTAATACTTAAATCCTAGATTTTATTTATTAAAAGTATAAAACTAGTAAATAAGGTATAGTTTGTTTTTAGTAACTAGGAAGTTATGCTAAAACTCTATAAATTAATGTTATAAATAGTTAGTTTTAGATATAAGGTTTTGTTTCTAGGTTTCTAAAAGGGTATAATAAAAGAATCTCTAATTACTACTACTTATTATATGCTAGTTTAGTATAATAGGGGGCGAATCCATTAGAGGGGCTAACGGATTCGCAATTATAAAGTTATACTAAGTTCACTTATATAAGCTACTATTAGGGGTATAGTAAGATATTAGAAGTAAGTTAATTCTGTTCTAGTAAAGTCTAAATCTAGCCTTATATTGGCCACCCTTGCGTTCTGCCACGTAACACTTTAGCTAATTAAGAAAACCTATCTATATAAGTAACATATAATCTACGTGCCTATCTATAGCTATATAACGTATCTATTATTACTTTATATTATTAGCTAGGTAGCTACCTATATATGCTACCTTAGTTATATTATTCCTAAAGGTATAATAGTCTAATTTAAATAATATATTTAAATCTACTAGGAAATTCTAGAGGTTCTTATATATATCCCCTTTATATATAGGTATTTTTATCTATATTTTAATAAGACTACTTTACTATATAATTACTACTAAATTACTATAAACTACTAGTAAAACTATAGTTAAAGTTTAAGGGGTAATTATAAGTCCCTAAGGAGGTCTAGCTAATAATAGATTTACCTTAATCTCCTTAATTTATACCTTAATTTACAGAATCTCCTATTTTCTTTATATATATAGTAGCTTAGCTTATATAACCTTATAGCGTCTTTATAACGCTTTATTATTATTATCCATATTACTTACACCTTTATCTAGATTAGGGACTAGTAATATTTCTTATACCTTATTATTATTTATTATTCTAAACTATAGGGATTCTTTATCCTATAACTAATTATCTATACCTTTATTATTATAAGGTACTAGCGTGTTTTATATAAACCTTTATAGCATTAGCTATATAATAATCTAGCTAATAGTTTATTTCCCTTAAAGGTTAAGAGATTAATTTATTATAGCTTATACTACTAAGTCTAATATAAATAAAGTAAAGGCTAAGATTTGTAGTTACTACTAGAAAGATACTAGCTAAGGCCTAGTGTATAAAGGTTTTAATCTCTAACCTACTATATATAATATATGCTATCCTTAATAAATACCCTGCTTAATAAACACATGGCTATCTCGTAGCTAGCTAGCCTCTTTGTTATTAGAGCGGCCTAAAGGTTCTTCGAAGATTTACTATCATTATTACAATATAAAATGTAAGATATAATAAGTGTGTAAAGGTTGTTGTTTAGATTCAACTAGCTAGAGGTTAGAGCTATTATCTAATATAGGGGTTCTAGGTCATGTGCTAGCCACATCCGAGGTCTCGTGGTATTAACAGGCCATATCCTAAGATAATAGCCTAATTATTAATTCTAGCATGTAATAAATGCAGGCACCACAGAAAAAGGAGATAGCTGTCCTAGCTATTTAATAAGATCTAATGAATTTATAATAAGCTAGGAAGCGGGCTCTTATAAGGGAATTTAGTTAGATAAATTATCAAGTCCAGCGGTCATCAAATTAGTCATTAAATTAATCATCGAATTAGTCATCAAATTAGTTAGGGATCTGTAACTATAGCGGTTAGATTAATAATCGTAGAACTATATGTCTAATTCGAAGTGTAAGTTAATAGGGCGCTCTGAATTATAGTTAATTTGATTGTTAGATTGATCGGATTAATTAGGTTGACTGGATTGATCGGATTGATTAGGTTAACGGTCAGGTTAACGATTTAATTAATAGTCCGAGTCGCTATTAGATTCGTACGGATAGTCACATTAATCAGGCTGATAGATCTAATAATTAATAGCTTAGCTAGTTAACGGGCGTTGTAGAGGGCTAGGCAACAAGCTTTGCAGAGGGCTAGGCAACGAGCTTTGCAGAGGGCGTTGCAAAGGGTTAGGTAACGAGCTTTGCAGAGGGCTAGGCAACGAGCTTTGCAGAGGGTTAGGCAATAAGCGTTGCAAAGGACAAATTCGGTTAGGCTGTTAAATTGGCTGACGAATTAGCTAACGAATTTAATAGGCTAGCTGCCTTTAAAGGTTATTGTGTTCTTTAAAGACTTCCTTAACAAGGTCTTCTAGCTACTAAAAGTCATTCTCTTCTATTACTAGCTTTTATTAAAGGTCCTATATTTGCTACTATTACTATTAAATTTGCTGCTGTAATTACTGCTACTGCTATAGATAACAGGTCCTTAGGTCCTAAAGGTCCTGCTAATGCTGCTCTTACTACTACTAGAATTGCTAAACTAGCTGCTATTAAATCTGTTAATATTGCTAACTAGCTAGGCATAGGTCCTTAAGGTGCTAAAAGACCTAATTTCTTAAAGGGAAGGTCTTCTAGTAAATGCCATAGGTTTAGCGTTAATAATCTTGCTTGTAAAGCCACTATAATTACTGTTGCTTACACTAATCTAGCTAGTGCAAGGGAAGCATTGTATTTAGTGAGCTTTATTAGATTAGAATTAACGAATTTATTAGATTTAACGGTTAGGTTGATTCGTTAACGAAGGTCGAAGGTTAAAGGTTAAAGGTCTTTAAATCGAAGGTTAAAGGTCTTTAAGTTAACAGACCGAAGGTTAAAGGTTAAAGGTCTTTAAGTTAACAGACCGAAGGTTAAAGGTCTTTAGGTCTTTAAGTTAATGGACTAAAGGTTGAAGGTCTTTAGGTTAATTAAATTCGCACGATTAATTAATTCAAAGGTTAAAGGTTAAAGGTCTTTAAATCAAAGGTCTTTAAAGGTTAACGAATCTGACGAGGTTAGATTAAAAATCAACGAATCTAACGGTTAGAACGAAGGTTAATAGTTCTAATGGTTAGAATTAAAGGTTAACGAATCTGACGATAGGTGCGATGCCTAGGGGGAAACTATCTAGCCTAGTAAAAGGGATAGCTTTAATAGGCTTAGTGGATTGGTTAATAAATAGTTAGTTTAGTAGCTTTTATTAGCAGTAAAAGCGCAAGGTACGTAGCGGTTAGAGAGCAATTGCTACCACTTGTTACGATATAAAATATAAGATATAATAAGTGTGTAAAGGTTGTTGTTTAGATTTAACTAGCTAGAGGTCAGAGCTATCGTCTAATATAGGGGTTCTAGGTCACGTGCTAGCCACATCCGAGGTCTCGTGGCATTGACAGGCCACATCCTAAGATAACAGCCTAATTGTCAATTCTAGCACGTAACAATCATGAACGTCCTGTCTCCGACCTCTGCGCTCCTAACACTCTAGCTTAAGGGGGTACTAGGTCTTTACTCTCTTTTTACCTATACTTCCCCCTTATTTAGCTATAATAGGTTAATAAGCTTTTTTTCTTATTCTTATAGTTTCTAGAGTTATTTAAGCTAAGTAATTTACTCTATTATTACTATAGCTTTAGTACTAATAATAAGGGATTTAATTTTAAGTATAGTCTCTATAGAATATAGTATATCCTTAGCTATAGTACTACTCTTATTTAATTAGTTCTAGTTATTATCTAATATTACTCTAGTAAATTAGGTAATTCTCCCCCTTATATTACTCTTAGGTAGCTAGTAAAAGAAGCTTTAGAATTATAAGGATAATAATAGCTAGGTAAGAGATATAAGGGCTCTAGTATATTAACTAAAGCTTACTAGGTCTAAGTGTGTTATACGTGCGAGTAACTAGCTTATAGCTAGTGGCTTGCTAGTGTTATGTGGACCTAGCCCTAGGGTGTGGCCTATTCGCGGGGCGCGCTAGTGGTGCGCCTATGTTGTGAGTGGGGCCTCACACGTAACCTACTTAAATTCTAGGCTACTAGCTATAATTAAGGTCTATAAACTAGCGTTTATTATTAATGATATAGATTAAGGTACTGCTATTAAGTATAACTTACGATTTGCCCTAGGCAAGGAAAGCCTCTGCAGACTCTTCTATAGCCGTGAATGTAGTATTATCTTCTTTAAGCTTCTTTGCGCTATTATTAGGTTCCTTTATGCTATTATCCTTTAACCACGTGTTATATGCCTTTTTTATATCGTTAGGTTAATAATTTATTACTTCTTTTACCTTCTTTAATAGCTCTTTATTAATTTTCTAGTCCTTTATTAGGCAGAGCGCCCTATAGATCTTCTATAAGTCCTTTAACTTCTTTACCTTATATTTTTTATAGTAAATATAGTTATCTTTCTTTATTCCCTTCTCTTTTTTAGCTTTATCTCTTATTTCGCTATTTATAGTTAGTTTAGCTCTAAAGGCATTATTAGCCTTTACTTAAGACTTTCCTTAGGCTTTAATTAAGTGCCTAATCCTACTTATAATCTTATAGAAATCTAGGACCTTTCCCTTACTCTTTACTATATAAATTAATAAGTTAACTTAAGCTAAGATAGTAGGAAATTAAGCCCTAATAGTATTATTAATTATTTCTATAGGTATATTACCCTTAGTAATAGGGTAGTCCGCTTAGAAGCATCTCTTATAGCTAATTAAAGTATTTATATGTCATGGCTTTTACCGCTAGGTCTGATATAAACGAAGTGAAGGCTAAGATTCGCAGTCGCCACTAGAAAGATACTAGCTAGGGCCTGGTGCATAAAGGTTTTAATCTCTAACCTACTATATATAATATATGCTATTCTTAATAAATACCTTACTTAATAAACCTATAGCTATCTTATAGCTAGCTAGCCTCTTTCTTATTAGAGTGGCCTAAAGGTTCTCTAAAGATTCACTATTATAAACATCCTATCTCTAATCTCTACGCTCCTAATATAATACCCCCCTAATATATAATTAACCTTAATTATAAAAAGAGCTACTTACTTAAGGCGTAGACACTATAGTAAAGCTTATAAAGAAAACAAGATAAGGAACCTTATATCTAGATATATAGGTAAAATAATAATAATAATAATGCTACTAATTATAAATAACCCCCCTTATTATAGGTAGTAATGTCTAAATAGCAGCCTATATATAGCTTTAATAAAGCAAAATAAATATTATTACCTATTACATAGCTAGACTAAAAAAAATAGATAACCTATATTAATTTTTGTAATTAGTTTAAATAAACAGGGTACTTAATACTATAGTTCTAAATAGTCTAACTAGAGGGCTTGTGTTATAGTTACTATAAGTTTGTAGCTATTAGGCATATGTGTAAGTGGCAGAGCTAATAGTTATTATTGTAATTCACAGATTACTTACCCGCGGTGCGTTAGATTACTTAAGGGGTCTAGGGTTAATATAAAAAAGACTAATTTTCTCCCCCTTTTACACACTTTCTTTCTCTTATAATATCCCTTAACCTTATAAGTTACCCTTACTAGCTAAGTAATAGCTCTCTTATTACTATTATATAGTAGTTACTAACCTTCTTTAGTCTCTAATTATTATTATTACTTACTATTATTTATCTCTATTCTTTATCTTTATCTAGATTATTAGTTTGTTCCCTTTTAAATATAATTTCTTTATTTAGTCTATTATAGCTAACTTATAGCTAGTTAACTATATCTAATACTTATATTAGGACTTTGCCTTCTTTAGTAGCTTTAGAAGGTTAAGCTACTAGAAAGTCTTCTAAGAAATCTCTTACTAAGTCTCCTTAAAAGCGCTTAGCTTCTAAAATCTTAATATAAGTTTACTATATCCTTATAGTGTGTTTATTACTAACTTATTACTAGTGGAATAATAGAAAAGAAAATTCTATATATACGCTACTCTTAGTAGGTAGTAATATAGAATATCCTACTAGAAAATAGTAGCTATAATATTCCTAAATATCTTATTAATAAAAAGACCTTCCCTATAGAATATAATAAATTTATAAGTATAACTTCTCCGCTTACTTACTGCTTTTTTATTACTAATATCTAATAGGCTACTTAATAAAATATACTTATTACTTCTATAATAATAAAAACTACATTATAGTATATCTCTCTTATCTAGAAACTGCTTACTTATTACTAATATACTACTAGTGCCTAGCTTAAATTACATAGCTTTATAATAGGCTATTTAAACTTATTAAAGCTACTCCTAAAGGTAGTGTTAAAAATACATAAGGCTTTGTAATCCTAGGTGCAGATGGATTAGTCCACTCTTTTGAATTCAATAGGTTATGAGCCTGGCGGCGCAGTGGTTAGGCCCACTGTAGCGTTGCAGTGGTTAGGCTTACTACAGCGTTTCGCCTACCACAGTGGAGCACTGCTCTGCGAGGCAAGGTTACGAGTTCAAAC
>JFGW01000295.1:0-35720 GCA_000729825.1 Epichloe sp. AL9924 | reverse complement strand
CATTTCAATAGTAGCTATTCTCTAAGTAAAACTTTTTTGCCTTATTATATAGCATTCTATAGTTTTTTACACTAAGATTAATTAGTCTTTAAAGGGTTAATAAGAAATTAATTACCTATTATATCTCTTCTAAGTAGCTCTTCTTACTAGCCTCCTCTATCTTAACGCTATTAAGATATAAGTTAATAAAGTCCTTAATATCCCCTTTAATAGCTTAATCTAATTAATCTAATTCTCTAGGACCCTTTCTAGATAGGGCGTCTGTAATATAGTTTTTCTTACTAGGGATATGTTTGTCACGGCTTGTACCACTAGGTCTGATATAAACGAAGTGAAGGCTAAGATTCGCATTCGCCACTAGAAAGATACTAGCTAGGGCCTAGTGTATAAAGGTTTTAATCTCTAACCTACTATATATAATATACGCTATCCTTAATAAATACCTCACTTAATAAGCACATAGCTATCTTATAGCTAGCTAGCCTCTTTATTATTAAAGCGGCCTAAAGGTTCTCTAAAGATCTACTATTATAAACGTCCTATCTCTAGCCTCTGCGCTCCTAATATAATACCCCTCTAATATATAATTAACCTTAATTATAAAAAGAGCTACTTGCTTAGGGCGTGAACACTGTAATAAAGCTTATAAAGAAAATAAGATAAGGAACCTTATATCTAGACATATAGGTAAAAAAAAAAAATAATAATACTACTAATTATAAATAACCCCCCTTATTATAGGTAGTAATGTCTAAATAGTAGCCTATACGTAGCTTTAATGTAGCAAAACAAATATTATTGCCTATTATGTGGCTAGACTAAAAAAAATAGATAACTTATGTTAATTTTTATAATTAGTTTAAATAAATAGGGTACCTAATGCTATGGTTCTAAATAGTCTAACTAGAGGGCTTGTATTATAGTTACTATAAGTTTATAGCTATTAGGCATGCGTGTAAGTAGCAGAGCTAATAGTTATTATTATAATTCATAGATTACTTACCCGCGGTGCGTTAGATTACTTAAGGGGTCTAGGGTTAATATAAAAGAGACTAATTTTCTCCCCCTTTTATATACTTCCTTCCTCTTATAATATCCCTTAACCTTATAAGTTACCCTTACTAGCTAAGCAGTAGCTCTCTTGCTGCTATTATATAGTAGTTACTAACCTTCTTTAGTCTCTAATTATTATTATTACTTACTGTTATTTGTCTCTATCCTTTGTCTTTATCTAGATTATTAGTTTATTCCCTTTTAAACATAATTTCTTTATTTAGTCTATTATAGCTAACTTATAGCTAGTTAACTATATCTAATACTTATATTAAGACTTTGCCTTCTTTAGTAGCTCTAGAAAGTTAAGCTACTAGAAAGTTTTCTAAGAAATCTCCTACTAAGTCTCCTTAAAAGCACTTAGCTTTAAAAATCTTAATATAAGTTTACTATATCCTTATAGTATATTTATTACTAACTTACTACTAGTGGAATAATAGGAAAGAAAATTCTATATATACGCTGCTCCTAGTAAGTAGTAATGTAGAATATCTTACTAAAAAACAGTAGCTATAATATTCCTAAATATCTTATTAATAAAAAGACCTTCCTTATAGAATATAATAAATCTATAAGTATAACTTCTTTACTTACTTACTGCTTCTATATTACTAATATCTAATAAGCTGCTTAATAAAATATACTTATTACTTCTATAATAACAAAAACTATATTATAGTATATCTCTCTTGTCTAGAAACTGCTTGCTTATTACTAATATACTACTAGTGCCTAGCTTAAATTACGTAGCTTTATAATAGGCTATTTAAACTTATTAAAGCTACTTCTAAAGGTAATTACTACTATTAGGATAAAGTAAGTATAATTCTACTACCTAGATACTAGATTACTACTAACTTACTACTAGTCTATTGTAAAAGTAAAGAAAAAGCTATAGAATACTATCTTATCTTATAAAAATTCTAATAAGCATAGACGTGTCTATTACGCCTAAATAACTACTAATACTACTTATAAAGTAGAATATAATAAATACACTATAATAGCGCTACTAAGTAATACTATAAACCTTAAGATATAGATTAATATTTTAAACTCTCTTTACTTTATAGCCTAGAATATCCTAATAGTAAGCTCTCTTAATATATATAGCTAATACTTAACTAACTTACTAGTAGTTTACACCTAATACTACTAATTTACCTACTTATATTAGTTCTATATATATAAAGAGGGGGATTTTAATAATAAAGATGCTCCTAGGGCCTCTGCCCCCTTAGCTACTGTAGCTACTACTACTACTAAGAAAATAGTGGTTACTATAGCTAACTTTATTATAGAGGAGTAAGTGCTTAGTAGCTACGTAATAGATTAAGTAATTTAACTTTATTTTCTAACTTCTTACTATATTAACTTATAAACTATAACTACTTTACAATAACCTTATATTAACTTACGAATTATAAGTACTTTATAATAACCTTGCTGTTTAACTATTGCTTATAATCTTTAATAATATCCCTTATTATAAAATCCCTCTTTAGTACCTATAAGGTTTCTAATATATTATAGCCTTTTTACTTAACTAGATATTTGCGTTATCTCCTATTGTAGTAATATAAAATAATTCTCTTAACTTTAAACTCCTATTTGTTATCTTTAAGGTTATCTTATAATAAGGATATATCTTCTATATTAGTTAGGTTCCCTTTAAAAGGCTTAAGACTAGTAATATTAAATATATTATACAAATAAGTCCTAGGTAGTAACTTTAATTAATACGCTAATCTATAACTCCTAATTGCCTTTTTAATCTTATAGGGGCCTAGGTACTTTATAGCTAGCTTTCTACTAGGTTATCTTAGGTTAATATTCTTTATTAATAATAAAACATAATTACTAACTTTAAACCTTATTAGAGTTCTTTTCTAATTATAATATTTCTTATACTAAGTCTATAAGTTACTTAAAAGCTATTTAATTATAATGTGATTTTCTCTTAGCGCTAAGACTTTACTTTTAGCTTAATTATTTACTAAAGGGATATCTATAACTACTTATTATAGACCTCTAGGATTATAACCTTATAATACCTCTACTAGTGTGTAGCTATGCGTTATGTGATTGCTTATGTTATACGCAAATTACGCTAATAACAAATTATCTGCCTAATTAGTTTATTTAGTATAAGTAAAAGCCCTTAAATAATGCTTTAAAACTTAGTTTAGATGTTTTATCTAGCTATTTATCTAGGGATAAAAAGCGGTGCTTAATAGCTACTTAGTTATAAGAAAGTAATAGAAAGTTATTTAGAAACCACTAGTAAATGTAGAACCTTAGTCTATTATAATACCTTCTAGAGCTTTATAGTCTCTAAAAACATATTCTAAGAATATAGTTACTAGCCTATTGCTAGTTAGTTATATTAAAATAGGAATGTAAATACTATATTTTATAAAATAGTTAATAATAACTAAAATTACGTTATAAGTCTAGTTTAAGTCTTTTACTAGTGGAAGCCTAGTAATGAAATCTATTAATAATTCTTAAAAAGGGCGATTAGGCACTAGCAGCGTAGCTAGCTTACTATATGGTTTATAATACCTTGGTTTTAAAGTCTAATAACTTATATAAGTGCTAATATGCACCTTTATATCTTTCTTTATTATTAGCTAATAGTATTAGTTTGTAACTTAATAAAGAGTCTTACTTACTCCTTAATGCCTAGTAGTAGGGTTATTATAGGTTAGTAGTAAAATTTCTTTTCTTATTCCCTAAGGGATAAAAATACAATTCTTAAATATTAATAGCTTAGAGAGTCCTATAGACTATATTTATAATACTACTAAATTACTGCTTTTAAGTAACTTCTTTTAACCTATAGTAAAGTTATTACCTTACTACACTTTATATAATAAGACTTAAATTAGGGCTTTTAATTCTAAGCTCCTTTCTAGAAAGCTAGAGTTAAACTTAGAAGAGGTTCTTTAGATAGATTAGATCCTAGCTATAATATCTCTATAAGTAATTAGTTTACTAGATACCTTTAGTCTTATAGGGGAATAGATAAGTAATGGTTTTAAGGGGTGCCCTTACCACTTACTAGTAACTACCTATGCTAGTCTACCCCTTTTAGCAGTGGCTAGTCTAATAGGAAAATTAAAATAGCTAAGTAATAAATATAATATAAACTAGGTGCTAGTAGTACTACTATAGCTACCTTATTACTTACTAAAAAAAGTATTAAATAACCTTACTAATATACCTCTTCTAAGTATATCTAGATTATTAGGCTCCTTAAAAATATAGTTAAGTTATGATTTTTTAAAACCTTAGATATTAATAGTATTATTATAGTGTCTTTATAACTAACTATTAGTTACACTAAATAATGTTTTTATAGAACCTATAGCGCTAGTAATATTACTATAGTGTTCCTATTACTTAGTATCTATAAATTTAGATAAAAAGGTAAGGAGCTATATAGTTACTACTTCTGCTTTCCTTATCTTACTTATAAAATCTAGTTTTCTTAATAGGGGATTAGCAGGATTTAATTTCCCTATATAATATATAATCTTAAAGTTAAATAAATAAAGCTTATTAAGCGTAGTTACCTGCCTACTAGTAAGCTTAGGCTTTATAGTTAGGTACTTATAGTTTAAATAGTCTATAATAACCTTAATTATATAAGCTAAGTAGGCAAGGTAATATCTCTAGGCCTAAAAAGCCTCTTAAATAGCTAATAATTTGCCATTAGGTGTTATTATTGAAATGTAGGGAGCTAGTTGCCGGCTGGCAACAGCTGTACAGGTGTAGCTCTACGGTCAGGGACTAATAGAACCACCACGTTGAATATTTAACGCAACGCAACGGAAGGTTGTGGCAGTTATCAACTAATAGAATTCAATCTAGATGACTTTTACGATATCTTATATACCAATAGAATTGATTTTAGTAACGTTATACGGGCAATGCGGCTATTGGATTAAGAGGCCTAGCTATCTAGCTAAATTAAAAAGATCTTCTTCCTCTTATATACCCACCGACCATATTGGTGGATCCGGGCTGCTAAAAGGGTCTTAAGGGCCACTTTTGATTTTCCGCAAAATTCATTTGTATGTAAAATCTAAAAAATCAACTCACCACCATACAAACTAGCAACCCATATACACTAACTTTTAGTCTAAAAAATATTCCTATATAAAATAAAAGCCCTGTTTTCTAGCTTTAATTTGCTATATATAAAACTTTTATACAACCTCTAGTTAAAGAGAAAATCGCTGTTAAAGATAGCTATAGGGTAACCTATGTGTAGGGTAACCTGCTTACGTCACCCTAGCTTACCTAATTACTAGTGGCGTAGTTATGGCTACGCTTGTAGCCACAACGCAATTGAATAATCCACAATTAATTTGGATTAGTCATCCACACGGTCGGTCGCAGCTATTAATAGCCACCTTCGCGACCGTTGACAGCTGCAGTGCAGCTGTCAGGCTTGCAATGTAAGCTAGTAATAAAAAGGTCCTTTAACTAGAAAAGGGCTAAAAATAGGTCTTATTTTTAACACCCCCTTTACAAAAGAATTACATTAAGGGCAATTAAAAGCGTACAAGGAGACTATAGGGTAAACAATAACTTTTAGATAATAACAGATAAAAGGGAAAAATAGGAAAAGATAAAAGACCCCCTTTTTAAATTCCTAGCTATTGTTAAATATAGCTCCCTTTTTAGCGTTGTTTTTGGTTCCCTATTAAAGGGATTTAGTTGTTGGTTTTTAGTAATTATTAAGCCCTAAAAGCTTAATAAAAGCCTGATAAAGAGGTCTAGATAGAGGCTTTATTAGACTATCTGCAGGCATTGACTTTGTATCTAGATATTCGATCTTAGCTAAACCCTCTAAAACCTATTGCCTAATATAGTTAAACTTTAGTAAGGTATGCTTTGTATGGCTATGTAAGGTAGGGTTATAGGCAGTGGTTATAGCGCCTTGATTATCGCAATATATTTGGATAGGGGGAGAAATAGGGGTTTTTAGCTCCTTAAATAAGCCCTAAAGCCACTGTAGCTCCCGGAAGGTCTCGCAGATAGCGTTAGCTTTAGCTTCTAATGTTAATAGAGCTATTGTACTAGCTTTCTTTGATTTCCAGCTAATAGGTCCGCTAGCTAGCTTGAATAGATAAGCGTAGGTTAATTTAGAGGTCTTTTTATCCCCTGCAAAATCACTATTATAATAACCTATTAGGCTTTTGCTAGCTATACCTTTAGGGTCTCCCCTATAAATAATAGTAAGGAATTTAGTCCCTAATAGGTACCTAAGCAGGTTTTTAGCTGCTTTTAGGTGCTCTATATAGGGGCTAGCTAGTGCTGTAGATAGCCACTGAAGTGTAAAGGCCACGTCCGGCCTTGTAAGTAACATTAGGTATATTATAGTCCCTATAATGCACTAATAAAGCTTGATTTCGCTAGCTATTAAAAGCTTGGTTGTCTGCGTAGCTAATACGCCTAGCTAAAGAGGTATGCTAATAGGCTTACTATCTAGCATATTAAATCGATTTAAAGCCTCTGAGATATACTAAGATTGGTGGATTTTTAGTATCCTTTTAGGTCTATCTCATACGATTTAAACCCCTAAGAAGAATTCAGCAGGCCCCCTATCTTCTATTGGATAGACTTTATAAAGTTCCTTTTTAAGCCTTTGGATATAAGGTAAATCTAGTCTAATTAGAAGACAATCATCTATATATATAATAATAAAGGTTTTAGTGGAGGGATTAAAGAATATAGCTAGGTTAGATATAAGAGGGTTAAATCCTAGGGACTTTAGCACTGCTGTTAGTGCTTATTACCACTCCCTTAAGCTCTGTTTTAGGCTATATAAAGACTTCTATAATAGAATTACTTAATCTTTAGAGGGTTTATAGCCAAACCTTTTAGCTAATTTAGCTAGTTTAGGATTTGCTTCAAGGAATTCAATAAATCCGTCCGGAATAACCATATAAATCTGTTGTTAAAGCTTGCTATTAAGAAAAGCCCCTATAAAATCGACCTATTTGATTTCCCAGTTATTCCAAGCCGCTAGGGCTAGTAAAATCCTCTAGCTAGGGGGAATGCTTATGGCTGCAAAGGTCTCTAGATAATCTAGACCTTTAACTTGTATAAATCCCTTAGCAATGAGTCAGGCCTTGTATTTTAAAGGATTATTTTCTTTATCCTTTTTAAGCTTATAAACAAGCCTATTCTTTAGTACTTTTTAGCCCTTAGGTACTTAGTCTTTCCCTATAAATTTAAAAGTACTAGCCTTTAGAAGCTGTTCGTATTCCTTATACGTAGCTTCTATCCATTTATCCCTATTAGGGCTAGATATAGCTTGCTTCCAGGTCTTAGGTTTAGGGCTATTAGGGTTGTTTTCCTTTAGCTTCTCCTATACCTTAAAGCAGATTTCTTTTATGAAATCTAGAGAAGAAGGGGAACTAATATTAACATCCATAGGGTTAATATTAGGGTCAAAGTCGGTAATTTTGTCAAAATCCAGGTCTGGAGTTGAAATCTGATTTCCTAGTTAAGTTATAGGTGGCGCCTATACAGGAGCCTCTAGAATCGGTTCCTTAGGGGGTTATATAGGCCCTATAGGATGTTTTTCTTAACCTATAGGGGGTTCTCCTATGTTATCTATAGGGTAATCCTTTAAACCTTGATTTTCTAAATCATTTTCCCCCTCTAAAGGGTTATCCCCTATAGAAAGCCTAGGTAATCCTTTAGAGACAGGACCTATAGGTTCTATAATCTTAATAAAGCTAGTCTTTATAACTAGCCTTTTAGAGGGGATGTACACTAGGTAGGTGTTGGAACCTAGTGTAGCTAATAACCTTCTAGGGATAGTCCTAGCTACTAACTTCTAGGCTTTAGGTCGTTTTTCTAGGGGGATTAGAATCTCACAGTGAGATCCTATAGCTCTAATACTACTAATATTAGTCGTACAGGGCTGATTTAGCTCCCTAGCTAGCAGTTGTTTAGGGCTTTTATCCTTTGTGGTATTAGCAGTTATATTAACTAGGTTAATAACAGCAGGTAATATAAAACACCATAGATATAATGGTAATTTTGCCCACTAGATAGTAGCCCTTAATCGATCTAGAATAGTACGAATTAAACGCTCTGCTAATCCATTTTGGTCCTGGATATAGGGACTAGAAGTTGTAAATTTAATCCCTTTAGAATTTAACTAGCTTTAATAACTAGAATTGATTTCTTAGCCCCCATCGAAGTGAAGGTGCCTAGGATATTAACCTAGTTGATTTTTAAGCCCTCTGAAGAAGCCCTTAATAGCCCTATAAATAGTTAGGCCTTCCTTATTAGGTAATAAGAACACCCACTTATATCTAGTCTTTCGATCAACTAGAAATAAGCAAATTAACTGTTTATTGTACGGTATAGGGCTAATTTTTAGCGTATCCCCCTCTATTCAATCTAGAGCTCTAGGGGGGTTAGGGATAGCTAATTTCCTAGGTCTTCTGACTGCCTTAGATTAATCATAAGCTATACATTTAAAATCTTTATCCTTAATTTTAGAAAAATTAGGGATTCCTTTAGTTATAAGGCTTGTTTTCTTTAGCAAAGGAAGCCCTAGGTGCCCTAATCGTACATGCCATAGGCCAGCTAGTTCTAGTAATTGTTAATATTAAAGATCCTTAGGGCCTGAATTAGGGTCTAGATTTAGGTCTAGATTAGGGCCCTCTCTATTAGTCCCCTGCTAGGCCCCCTAAGAACCACAGGCCTCTTAGGGAGGTATTAGGGACCTTTTTCTATTACTAAGGCCTTCTAACACCCCTAAATCTATTTCCTTAGATTTATAAGGGACCTAACCTAGGGCTATAGGCGTTGGAGAAGGGACTAAATCCCCTAAATCATCCCGTTTAATTTCTTTAACATCATTATTATTTTCGTTGATTTCAGCGATTTTATCTAAATTAGAAGCCTAATCCGGCTTTTTAGAGGGAATTTAAACCTCTATAGGGTAGCTATGACCCCTAAAGCTAGTATAGGTAAAAGGTTGGATATAATGAGTGTTAAATTCAAAAGAGTGGACCGATCCATCTGCACCTAGGATTACAAAGCCTTATGTATTTTTAACACCCCCCCTAGAATTGCATATCCAGGTGCCCTATAGAGGTCTTAGGCTTATACTAGCAATTGAAATTTTTTTAGTTATTTCGGCAGGGTTCGAACTCGTAACCTTGCCTCGCAGAGCAGTTCTCCACTGTGGTAGGCGAAACGCTACAGTGGGCCTAACCACTGCAACGCTGCAGTGGGCCTAACCACTGCGCTACCGGGCTCACAACCTGTTGAATTCAAAAGAGTGGACCGATCCATCTGCACCTAGGATTACAAAGCCTTATGTATTTTTAACAATGAGATTCTTTGTTACAGGGCCCTTTATGTAACCTAGGTGTAGTTTGGTTTTTAACGTAAAAGAAAAAACCATGTTTTTCTATATCTAGGGTAGCAATATAAGACCTATCTTTAAGATAAAGGTGGTTTTTTATAAAGCAACCGCTAGATATATAGTAAATAAGGCCACTAACTATATTAACATTAAGCTAAGGAAAATATATAGCATCCTTTAGCACTAAGATCCTATATTTATTAGGTTTCTTTTGATATAAGACCTCAAAAACAGCACTACCGTGGCCCTTAGGATAAATAGGACCACCACTAGTTACAATAGGGTCGGATTCCCCCTTTTTATAAGGGGTATAATCCCTAAAGACCTCCCTAGAATTAACTATATATACAGTCAAACCTATATTATATAATAGGGCTTTTTTTATATCTTTACTGTAATAATTAAAACCATTTAAGGAATTAATTTCTTGTTTTTTATTATCCGAATCACTAGAGCTAGAATTAGAGCTACTATTGCTAGAGCTCTTATAACTAGTCTTGTAATTGCTAGGTTTCTTATACAGATCAAGGGCTCCGTTAGAAAGGTTGTAATTGCCTAGCATAAAAGAACCCTCTATAAGCTCTTTATTTTCCTTTTTATCTGATTTTTAACCCTTTTGCTTCTTTTTCTTCTTATTAGAATTAGAAGAGCCCTTATTTTCTTCAGAGCTTTCTTTCTTCTTCTTTTAACCTTTAGGGGCCTTTTCCTTGTCTTTAGCACCCTTTTCTAGGTCTTTAGCCCTATAATTCAGGGCTTTGGATACCGTAGATGATTTATCCCTCTGTTTAGCTAGAAGGTCTGCCATCAGAAATTAAAGATATAGGGCATCTAGGGGAGCCCCTATAGCCCTATTCGTACGCATGCTAAATCGTTGCCTCTTAGCCCACTAAGGGAAGGTTAATTTTAGGGATTAAAGATATTGATTAACCTAATCTATAGGATCAATTAGGACCCCTAAAATCAATAATCTAGCTAGTAGATTATTAAAGACTACATTAAAGGCTTCTAAAGTCCCCTTAAAACCATGAAAATTCAGGTTATAAAATTCAGAATATAAGGACCCCCTCTGGATTTCAACGCTATGTGAATACTGCCGTACAAGTAAATTATAGGCTTCTTTAGGTGATTTTTACTAAGTTATAGCGGCTTAGGGGCCTTCTGTATAGCTATCCCTTAGTAACATAAGGATAATAGCTTAGTTAGCGTCCCCTAGCGCCCTAGAAATATCCGGATTATCTAGAAATTCAGGCATGCCTAAAGCTCTAAATTAGATAGCTAGGGCTTATTTCTATTAATTGAAATTTTTAGCTCCTTTAAGCTTAGTAGTCTCTAGGAAGCTATAAACCCTCTTATTAAATTCCTTAATAATTAAATTATCAAAGGCAGCTTATACAGAGCTAGATTTAGGGGCCTTATCTTGAATAGGCTGCTGAACTTGCTCCTAACTAGCAGGCTTAGTAGCTTCCACACCCTCTATGCCTCTATTATTAATAGCTATAGTTAAAGCCTCTAGCTTCTGTAATAATAGATTAATAGCATCTTGTTGCTTAATAACTTGCTCTTTTAGCTAGTTATTTAGAACCTCTTGCGCACTAAGATTAGGGGCTAAAGACCCCTAACCTTGTTAATTAGTATCTATCTTCTAATTTTATAGAAGAGAAGTCTTCTACAACCTACTAATTTTCCTTTTTATAGAAGGGAAAGCTTCTATATTGCTCGCGCGCTTCCTATTTTATAGAAGGGAAGTCTTCTATAACCATAATAATTCCTTTTTTATAGAAGGGAATAGCTTTTATCTTACAGGTCCTTCCTTTTTTATAGAAGGGAAGTCTTCTATAACTATACGCAAAGTGCACTAGAAAGAATTTTATAGTGATAGGCTAGGCTTATAACCTATTGAAATATAGGGAGCTAGTTACTGGCTAGCAATAGCTATATAGGTGTAGCTCTATGGTTAGGGACTAATAGAACCACCACGTTGAATATTTAACGTAACGTAACGGAAGGTTGTGGCAGTTATTAACTAATAGAATTCAATCTAGATAACTTTTACGATATCTTATATACCAATAGAATTGATTTTAGTGACGTTATACGGGCAATGCGGCTGTTGGATTGAGAGGCCTAGCTATCTAGCTAGATTAAAAAGATCTTCTTCCTCTTATATACCTACTGACTATATCGGTGAATCTAGGCTACCAAAAGGGTCTTAAGGGCCACTTTTAATTTTCCGCAAAATTCATTTATATATAAAATCTAAAAAATCGACTCACCACCATACAAACTAGCAACCCACATGCACTAACTTTTAGTCTAAAAAATATTCCTGCATAAAATAAAAGCCCTATCTTCTAGCTTTAATTTGCTATATGTGAAACTTTTGTATAACCTCTAGTTAAAGAGAAAATCGCTGTTAAAGATAGCTATAGGGTAACCTATGTGTAGGGTAACCTGCTTACATCACCCTAGCTTACCTAATTACTAGTGGCGTAGTTGTGGCTACGCTTATAGCCACAACGCAATTGAATAATCCACAACTAATTTGGATTAGTTATCCACACGGTCAGTCGCAGCTGTTGACAGCTGCGACGTAGCTATTGACAGCCACCTTCGCGACCGTTGACAGCCACCTTCGCGACCGTTGACAGCTGCAGTGCAGCTGTTAGGCTTGCAATGCAAGCTAGTAATAAAAAGGTCCTTTGACTAGAAAAGGGCTAAAAATAGGTCTTATTTTTAACAGTTATATAGCGTAATTTAGCATTAGTTATTTTCCTTAACATAAACGTAACTAGGTGCTAGTGACCTAGCACTAATATTATAAGTATAGCCCTAATCGCATGTCTAGATATATCTATCTTTACTCTAAGATACATAAGTGGATTAAAATGCACTAAAATTAGCGCTTCTTAAAATCTTTACTAAAGTTCTCTAAATACTACTAACTTATAGGGTTCTAGGTTAAATATTACTAGTTACTTCCCTTTAAGGCAATCTATTAATAAAATAATAACTTTACTATACTATTTAATAAAACAGCAATAAAATCTAGTAAAACTAAGAAATAACTAAATATTAAATACGCTACGTGGTATTAGCTATGTTATAATTGCTTTAACCCTCGCTAGATCTATTATAATACCTCTTAGTAATATCTTAAAGCCTAAGAATTTAACCTCTATAACTAAAAATTAACACTTCGTAAGGTTAATAAAAAGGCTTGTATCTCTAAGCTTACATAGGATTTGTTTAACATAATCTATGTGCTCCTTAACTACGCTACTATATATTAGTATGTTATCTAGGTAAACAATATAGGTCTTATTAATAAGACCTTTAAGTGTATTATTAATATACTCCTAAAAAGTCACTAATGCGTTAACTAGTCTAAATAGCATAATAAGATATTCAAAGTGGCTATAGTAATAATAGAAAGCTATCTTTTACTTATTACCTAAGCGGATATATAGCTAGTAATACATATCTTTAAGATTAAGGACTATAAAAATAACTACGCTTGCTAATTAATTAAGAATTTTAGTAATAAGAGGCAAAGGGGCCTTATCCTTAATTATGATTTTATTTAAGCCCCTATAATCTATATAAAGCCTTAATTTTCCTCCTTTCTTTAGAACAAATAAAATTAAAGCTCTAGCTAGGCTAACTAATTTTCTAATTTACCCTTTAAGCTACACACTTATAAGGTACTCTCTAAGAACTTATAGCTCTCTCTTAGCTAAATTATATATAAGCCCCTAAGGTAGTGTTCTCCCTTCTTCTAATTTAATTACATAAGTGTAACCTCCTAGTTTAGGAAGCTTACTTGCTAGCTCTTTAGAAAAAATATTTGTAAACTCCTTATATTTATCTAGAATTATTAGTATAAGACGCTTAATACTCTTGCCCTAATTTAATATAGCTTCTTCGCTGCTTACGTTTCCTAAAATTAGTATAATTATAATATCTTGCTTTTTCTACTATAAGTAAGCGTATTCTAGTAATATTATAGTGTCTTTGCTATTTATTTATCCTTCTATTACTGCTAAGTTCTCTAATTAACCTTTGTCCCTTTTTTTTAGAACTATTAGCTTAATCTTTATTACTCTAAATAATAATATAACTACTACTAGTTTTTTCTCCCTATATATTCGCTGCTTTCTATAAGTAAAGGAGAGACGCTCTCTAATTACTAAATACCTCTAGAATCCCTGCTTCTAATATATAATTATAGGTAAGTATTCTCTAATCTAGTTTATACCTAGTATTATCCCTTCTCCTATATTAGTAATATAGTAGCTAACTTAGTAAAACTTTATAAATCCTATACTATCTTTTACTTTTATTAATTTTTATAAAATTCCTTAATATAGAAGTACTTTTTAGCTTATACTCTCTAGTATTTAGTCTAATTATATTACACTCTTCTAATCCTTTTTTATTAATAATTTAGGATAAATTATTAAAAACTATACACCTATGTTAAATAGCGCTTACATAGCTAACCACTAGTTATCTTATTATAGAGATACCTATATTCTTATTTTATTATTTATAGGGTATTCTATAGTAAGATTATATTCCTAGGTCTATACTAATTAAACTAGTATTATATTAGGAGATATAGCTTTATTACTGCTCTTATTATGTTTCTCTGTTATATGCTTATTACTTTTATAGGTAAAATAGTCTAGTGCCTAATAAGTTAGTATAGTATATCTAGGCTTTCTATATTTAAAGCACACTAGGGATGATTTTTTCCTTTAATCCCTGCTTTATTTGTGAGGCCCCACTCACAACACAGGCGCACCACTAGCGCGCCCCGCGGACAGGCCACACCCTAGGGCTAGGTCCACGTAATACTAGCAAGCCACTAGCTATAAGCTAGTAACCCGTACGCATAACACACTTAGACCTAGCAAGCTTTAGTTAATATACTAGAGCCCCTATATCTCTTACCTAGCTATTATTATTCTTATAATTCTAAAGCTTCTCCCACTAGCTACCTAAGAGCAATATAGGGGGGAGAACTACCTAATCCACTAGAGTAATATTAGATAATAACTAGAACTAATTAAATAAGGGTAGCACTATAGCTAAGGACACGCTATATTCTATAGAGACTATGCTTAAAATTAGACCCCTTACTATTAGTACTAAAGCTATAGTAATAATAGAGTAAATTACTTAGCTTAAATAACTCTAGAAACTATAAGAATAAGAAAAGGAGCTTATTAACCTATTATAGCTAAATAAGGGGGAGGCATAGGTAAAAGGGGGGTAAAGACCTAGCACCCCCTTAAGCTAGAGTAGCTAAGAGATTAAGGTCTAGAATATTACTAAGCTTTAATATCCTATAAACCTATAGAAGCATAAGATATAGCTTAATAACCTAAACTATGCCTTTAATAAGGCAAAGAAAAAATATTAATATAACTATTAAAAGATTCTCCTTACACTTAACTATATACACACTAACTATTAAGTAAGATAAGATAAATACCTTAAAGAATAATAGGCTAATAGCTAGGAAGACCTTAAAGATAACTAGGATAAGTTCTAGGATTAGACACTTACACTACTTAAGGACACTATAAACTATAACGCATAAATAGCTATATAGCTAGAGAACGCAAGGCAACGTAAGGGTTAAAGCCCTATCTAATTTAGTATTTACTTAGATTCACTAGAGAAACACCTAGAAAAAGCCTCTAAAAAGTCTTATGCTCTTATATTCTTTGTAAAGTTACTCCCTAACCTATAGGACTATATTAACCTATATTCTTTAATTATAGGAAAGACTAGAGAAAAGGTTATATAACTTACCTAGTAATTTTAGGAGGTAATACTAAAGAATAAGTAAAAGCCTAACTATTTAAGGAATAAAGGCCTATATAAGGCTCCCTAATATTAAAGGTAAGACTCCCTATAAGGTTATAGACCTTATAAGAATTAAGGGAATAAGGACTAGGAAAAGGGCCTAGCTACCTACCTAAATAATAGTAAAGTTAAGAATAAAAGATAATATTTTAACTACAGTAGTATAAAGTATCTTATATAGAAGTGTAATAAGCTAAAGAAAGAGCCCTAAGAAAGCTAGGGAAACTTCCTAAGGTAGAAGTAAATACCCTTACCTTTACCTTAAACACTAGGGTGCTAATAGGGTATTAATTTCACACACTAATTACTATTTACAGGCATAAAGACACTAAAATAGTAGCGGATCTTAATAGCTACACTAAAATTAATATTATTAGTGCTAAATTCGCAAAGAACTATAAGCTTAACTAGGCTAAGGCTATAGCACCTATCCTTAAGGTAGTAAGGGCCCTTATAGTCCCCTAATATAGTGTCTATAAGGTGCCTATTATAATTAAGGACTTAAGAGAAGAAGAAAAGGACCTTAAGCTACTATATATAGCTATAAATAAAGACCTAAGAGTAAGGGAAAGCTCTCTTTTAATTAGAATATATACACTTACTAAAGAATATATATACCTTTGCTTATACTTATAAGAGTAGTAGTTTAAGAAAAAGAGAATAGCTTTTTTACTTATAACTCCCTATAAGTTTATAAAGGTAATACGTAATAAGACTATTATATATACTATTATAGGAGTTATAGAAGATAAGTTTATTGCCCTTAAAGATAAAGAGAAGGTAAAAGCATATAGAACTATTAAAGATATCCCTAAGGAACTATATAAGTTTAAAGACATATTTGTATTAAATAAGGCAGGGAGCCTACTATTAAGAAAGGAGACTAATTACATAATTAACCTAATACCTAGGGCCACACCCCTATATAGACTAATTTACCCTCTCTCCTAAAGTAAGCTAAAGGAGCTCTATAAATATATTAATAAAAACCTATAGAAAGGCTAGATAAAACCCTCTAAGAGCCCTATAGGCGTGCCTATCCTATTTATACTAAAGAAGAATAGAACGCTTTAACTATATATAGATTATTAGGGACTTAATAGGGTAACATAGAAGAATTACTACACTCTCCCCCTAATTTTAGAGATCCTAGACTATTATTAAGGGGCTTGCTACTTCTTAAAAATTAATATTAAGAATACTTACTATTAAATTTATATTAAAGAAGGTAATAAGTAAAAGACCGCGTTTTATATATGTTATAGACACTATAAATATCTTATAATGCCCTTTAGGTTAATAAATACCCTAGCTACTTTCTAAAGCTATATCTATAAAGCGCTTTATAGGCTAGTTAACACTATTTATATAGTGTATCTAGATAATATCCTTATCTTCTTAAAAACATAGGAGAAGCACACTATATATATTAAGGAAGTCCTAGAATATATAAGGTTAGCAAAGCTATACGTAAAACCCTTAAAGTGCTTATTTTACTAGGAGTTAGTAAAATTCCTAGGATTTATCCTATTAGTTAATAGGATCTTAATAAATACACATAGGGTTAATATAATCTAAGATTAGAAGGAACCTATAAGCTTTAAGAATATATAATTATTCCTTAGATTTTATAACTTCTACTAATAGTTTATTTATAGATACTCTAGGATTATAGTACCTTTACACATATTAATAAAAGGCAGTTAAAATAGCATTTAGACTAGGAAGTTTATATTTAGAGCAAAGGAATAGCTAGTATTTAACTAGCTAAAAGATGCCTTTTAGTAAGCGCCTCTCCTCTATTATTATAACCTAAGTTAACTAGTGCGCATTAAGACAGATGCTTCTATCTTTATAATAGTAGGAATCCTATCTTAATAGGATAATAACGGCTATTAGTATCTAGTAGCCTTTTAGTTAAGGAAGTTTATAAACACTAAGCGTAATTATAGCATAGCTAATTAAGAGTTACTTACTATAGTAAAGTTATTTAAGCACTAGTAATACTATATTAAAGGTATAGTAACTCTAGTAAAGGTCCTATTAGACTACTATAACTTATAGACCTTTATAAGGTAGTAAAAGCTAAATAGAAGGTAAGCTAGATAGTGTATATTCCTTTGCCCCTTTTACTTTATAATTAGGTATAGACTAAGGAAAAGTAACCTAGCAAATATACTATTAAGGAGGTCTAATTATAAAGGTAAACCCCTAATAAATAAGGCACTTCTACTAAAACTTTAAAAGAAAATAGTAGCTACTAAAGAAGTAGTAAAAGAAAAGATACTAATACATTAAAGAAGACTAGGCATATTACTAGTCTTAGATATAGAGAGGCTTAATAAGATATCTTTAGGGAAGAAAAATACCCTAGCCCCTATAAAGAAAGCTCTAGAGGCTAGAGTAGCCTAGTTAAGAGGCTAAATAGCCACTATAAATCTAGTAAAAGATTAGCTAAATAAGGGTAATTTCTAGGAGAAGGTAATATATATCTAAGACATTAGCGTAGCATAAGAGATATAGGGGGCTATTATATTACTAAATCCCTACTAATCTAAGGTAAATAAACTATTAGCGTAATTACTATAGAAAGCATAGGATTAAGACCTAGATCTATAGAGGTAGAATAGTAAGACTAATAACTCCCTAGTAAAAGGGAAGGGAAAGGCTAGTCTATAGTTACGTAGTATAAGGGGTCTTCTAATATACTAAGACTAGGTAGTTATTCCCTAGGAGCCTATCTTACAATAGGAGCTTCTATAGCTATACTATAATAATTTACTAGCAGGTTACTTTAGGACTAAGCACACTCTTAAGCTATTAAAGTATTACTTCTAGTGGCTAGCTATAAGTAAGTCTATTTTAGACTATATTATAAGCTATAGGGTTTACTAATAGGTAGTAGCTAGATAGCATTGCCTATATAGAAGCCTTAAATTACTGCTAATACTAAGGTAACTATAGGCAGAGATCTTAATAGACTTTATCATAGGATTGCCTATTGCGCAAGCTAGCAAGCGAGAAACTAACATAATCCTAGTAATTATAGACTAATTTACTAAGTACTCTATCTTCCCATCTATAACTATTACTATTAATATAGCTAAATTAGCAAAGCTTTTCTATAGGGAGATTAAACTACAATTTAAGGCACTAGAGGGCATTATATCTAACAGGGGATTAGTCTTTACAAGCTAATTCTAGTCAGACCTATATTACCTATTATGCGTAAAGCGGAGGCTTTCTATAGTATTTTACCCCTAAACTAATAAGTAAATAAAGAGAATAAACTAAGTGCTTAAGCATTACCTCTAATACTTTATTATAGAGAACTAGCAAATATAGCTAAAGCTACTTCTAGTGGCCTAATTTATATATAATAATATAGTTAATAGGACTATAGGTTACTCTCTAAACTACTCCCTTATAGGATATTTACCTAAGTTTTGCCTTGCTCTTAGGGATAAGATTAAGGAAAGGGAGGTACTAAAAGCCTATGCGCGTGTTATAAAGTTATATAAAGTTAAGGAGTAACTAAAGGGAAACTAGGTAAAAGCCACTAAAACCTAGGCAAAGTACTATAATAAGCGCCACTAGCTATTAACCTTAAAAAGAGGTAACTTTATAGTACTATTAGTAAAGAACATTAAACTTAAGGACACAAAACAGAAGCTAATCCCTAGATTTATTAGACTATTTTAAGTACTTAATGCTATAGGAAAACAAGTATACTAACTAGCATTACCTAAAAAGTATAGTTAGCTATATAATATATTCTATATTAGTCTACTAGAACTATAGAATTACTATAAAGACACTAGGGATAAGGAAATGCTAATACTAGACCTTAAAGATAAAGAAAATAATTATAAAGTAAAGGAAGTTAAAGACTATAGGAAGACCTATAAAGGCAACAAATACCTAGTAAAATAAAAGGGTTAGCTAAGCAAATATAACTAATAAGTCCTAGCTAAAGATATAGAAGGCATATAATACGTAATTTAGGCGTTTCACTAAAGCAAATCCTATAAGAGAGATAGTAAGATATAAGTAAGTCATAAGCAAAGAGACATAATATTCCTACAAAAAAGGCCTAGCCTTACTAGCTACTATTACACTCTAAACTAAGAAACCTTAGATTACTTACTAAAAAACAAATAAAAACACGCTTATAGAGTAAGGAGACTTAAAGGAAACCTCTCTATTATAGCCCCTTTATATAAAAGAACTATACCTCTATAAAGAAGGTACTTACCCTAGTCCTTATTCTTACTAATTAGCTCCTATATTACTTAGTAAAAGCAATACTTAGTAACACCCTAGGGCATAAAACCTAGGTTATAAGACCTTAGATATAAAGTTACCTTTGCCTTCTAGGTATAGGAAAGTTTGTAATAGTTTAGCTATAAAAAGGTTAGCAAAAAGGTAGCAAAAAGGATTAGAGTACTTACTACCCCTAGGATAGGAGCTAGAAATATAGTAATAGAAAGTTACTAGTAAGAAATAATATACTAGTTATATAAAATTAATGCCTTTTACCCTAAGAAGTAAGCAAAAGACTAGTATATAGGTAAGGAAGAGATAGACCTAATAGACCTTTATAGCCCTAGTAAGGCTAAACATAATATAGTGTGCTATATTAGCATAATTAAACCCTAGTATTAAATTTAAATAAGCCCCAGTAAAACTAAAGCAAGTTACCTTAGAGAATATTTAGTCCTCTAAGTCTTCCTTATATAAGCTACTAAGGGTAACTATAAGGGTTTATGCTTAGTTTATTAGGGCTAAAAGATCTAAAAAGTCACCTTTTATAGTAGCTATAGCCTATATAGAGATATTAGTAATAAGGGACTAAAAGACATAGGAATAGTAGTATATATATAGTATTATAAGTATTACCACACTTATAACATTAAATATAGCGTTTTAAATGTTTTACTATTATAGTAGTAGCAGATAATTCTATAGGGAATTAATAGTTAATCTAGGGTAATTTAGGCTTAGATAGTAGGCTCTTCTTAAAGTTAGCATATCTAGTGCGTAAATAATATATATAGGAATATTCCTTTAAGGGAATATAGTCTAAGTCTATAGTAAAAGTAAGGTAATTAGCAAGGGGAATGTAATAGTAGCTTAAGGTATTATAATAGTTTTAAAAAGTTAACTAGGGATATACAGGTAAAAAGTATATAATATAATAGGGAGTTAAAGGTGAATTTATACTTAAACGCTATTGTTATTTATTATTATTTTAATATAGTAGCTAGTTAGCAAATAGCTATATAGAAGCTAGTAAAAGCTATTTAGGAGCCTAGCTATAAGTAAGGGGATAATTATAAGGCCTTACTTATAACACAGGCATACCACTAGCGCGCCCCGCGGACAGGCCACACCCTAGGGCTAGGTCCATGTGATACTAGCAAGCTGCTAGCTATAAGCTAGCGACCCGCACGCATAACACACTTAGACCTAGCAAGCTTTAGTTAATATACCAGAGCCCCCATACCTCTTGCCTAGCTATCATTGTTCTCACATTATTACTATGCTTTATCTATAGGTAATATAGAGCGTTGCCTTTTCTTTTTATAGTCTTAACTTTTTTTATTGCTTTGGCCTGAATTTATCGCAACCTTCGCTTTCTTACCCTAGCCTTATAACTAGCTTTATAACGTTAGAAACTCTTAGCTAATTATCTGCTTTCTTATAGTGTTATTTAAGCTATTTAGAAAGATAGTAATTCTTAGGTATATAGGAATTGCCTTAGGTAATTTAGCTTTTACCTTAGTCTAAGCTCTTATAAAGGCTTAAAATAATTAGTTATTCCTTTGCCTAAGATTTAGTAAAGTTCTTATTACTTCTAAGTACCTTATATTCTTATCTATTATTCTAGTCTTTAGCTAATTAAGAAAACCTATTTATATAAGTAACGCGTAATTTATATGCCTATCTATAGCTACATAACACATCTATTATTGCTTTGTATTATTAGCTAGGTAGCTACCTATATACGCTACCTTAGTTATATTATTCCTAAAGGTATAATAGTCTAATTTAAATAACATATTTAAATTTACTAGGAAATTCTAGAGGTTCTTATATATGTCCCCTTTATATGTGAGTATTTTTATCTGTGTTTTAATAAGATTACTTTACTACGTAATTACTACTAAATTACTATAGACTACTAGTGGAACTATAGTTAAAGTTTAAGGGGTAATTATAGGTCCCTAAGGAGGTCTAGCTAATAATAGATTTGCCTTAATCTCCTTAATTTATGCCTTAATTTATAGAATCTCCTGTCTTCTTTATGTATATAGTAGCTTAGCTTATATAACCTTATAGCGTCTCTATAATGCTCTATTATTATTATCCGCATTGCCTATACCTTTATCTAGATTAGGGACTAGTGGCGTTTCTTACACCCTATTATTATCTATTATTCTAGACTATAGGGGTCCTCTGTCCTATAACTAATTATCTATACCTTTATTATTATAAGGTGCTAGCGTGTTTTATATAGACCTTTGTAGCGTTAGCTATATAATAATCTAGCTAATAGTTTGTTTCCCTTAAAGGTTTAGAGATTAATTTGTTATAGCTTATACTACTAGGTCTAATATAAACAAAGTAAAGGCTAAGATTTGTATTTACTACTAGAAAGATACTAGCTAGGGCCTAGTATATAAAGGTTTTAATCTCTAACCTACTATATATAATATACGCTATCCTTAATAAATACCCCGCTTAATAAAGATATAGTTATCTTATAGCTAGCTAGCCTCTTTATTATTAAAGCGGCCTAAAGGTTCTCCGAAGATCCACTATCATGAACGTCCTGTCTCTGACCTCTGCGCTCCTGACAATGTTATACTAAGAAGTTAAAGAGTAAGATATAACTAATCCATTATATAACAAGGGCTCTAGGCATATTATTAATAGCACTGTTTAACTAATAGATAAGAACTTATAAGTCTATTTCTAATGTAAATAGAACTCTATAGAGATGAATTTGTAGTCTTCTTAATACATAGATAACTACTTAGCATTCTCTCTTAGTTACATTGTACTTAGCTTTAGCAACAGTCTAAGTACCGCTTTTGTATTAAACTAGATATTATTTTCTATTAACTACTTATAATAATATAGCTCCCTATCTAAGTAAGCTTGCGTTAACTATTAGTATAATCTCTCTAAAGCCTAGTCTAAGATTAAGTAAAACTAGGATTAGGGTTATTATTATTGTCTTCTTTAAGGTATCTATAGCCTCTTATTGCTCTAGTCCCTATTCCTACTCCTTTGTCTTTCTTAATAGAATTACTAGTGGTTTTGCTTTTTATATGTAGTGTTCTACCTAGATATAGTAAACACTTATTAATCTAATAAAGGAGCGTACCTCTAATAGATCTTAATAGACCTTCTAATCTAGAATTTTTGCTATCTTTGCTTTAGTTAGCTTCTATCTGTTTGTCCTATATATAAATCCTATAATCTTTGTAGATTTCTAGTAGAACTTTAACTTAACTGCTAAGGCTATGTAACTAGAGAGTTTAATATTAACTAAAACTTTATTAATATTAATTAAATACTCTATTATATACTTACGCACTCCTAGCATAATTTCCTCCTTATTATACGTTATAGTTAGTCCTCTTACTATAATATTATCTAGGAAAGGCATGTAAATATAAGGGATTAAGTTAAATAAGATTTGTCTAATAATTCTAATAAATTAGGCTACTAAATTAGTAGCACCCTATAGTAAGCAATAAAGTTATAAAAGTCTAATTATAGTTAAAATCGTTATTATATCCCTACTTTTTTCTGCTAATACTATTTAATTATACCCTAATAATAAGTTAACTATTAATAATATCTAGTATATTGCAAAGCTCTTGCTAAATACCTCTGCTCCCTAAGGGATTAGTGTATCCTGTATTATTACCTTATTGTACTTTATAGTGAATAAGATTAGGTAAATCCCTCTGTCTTTCTTTATAATAAGAAAGTAAGGATTTCTATAGGAACTATAACTTTCCTCTAAATATCTATACTTTAGTTTCTTCTTTAGCAGATTAACTAGTTTCCTTTATAACCTAAGGGGTATTAGGATTAAGCCCGCTTGCTATGCCTTATGTTTAATAACCTTTATAACTTGTGGTAGCGTAATAAGCGGATTAACTTTTCCATATTCTAATAAGTCCTAGGCTAGTGCTGCTTCTTAGTTACGAAGAATTTCCTTAAAAATATTAACTTCTTCTTATATTAAATATTCTTATGCTGCTTTAACTATTTAATCTAATTATTCCTAGGTTATCCTAAAACCCCGTAGTTCCACGTAGAATCTCCTAGTGATATATTTGCTGTATTTCCTAGATATATCTAGATATAACTTTACCTCTTCCTATTTCTTTGTCTTCTATTTTAGGTCCCCTTCTAGTGTTAACCTATTAGAGGGCATGTTATTATAGGGGTGAATTTTGTTAGCCTTTGCTTGTATATTATGTTTATTATAAGATTAGGTAGTTTCGGTTGTCATAGGGGTTAGAAATCCTTTATAACTGCCTTAAGTTATTAGGTGTGGTTTACTATTATATCCTTTACTACTTTATAGAAGATTTTAGTTCCTTCTCTTATTATAAGGGGGACTAGCTATTTATTATTATCTAACTCCTTCTCTAAACCCTTATAAACTATTTAATCTTCCTTTGCCTTTAGGTAACTAAATATAATAACGTTAATAGATAGTTACTAAACTAGTTACTTGTTAGTGTATTGCTATTAGATGCTTCCTATGACTCTTAAGATAATAATAATGTTACTAAAGTAACACTAGGCGTAAAGTTCTCTGCTTCTTAAGTGATTAAACTACATCTAGGATAGCCTAAAAAATAGCATTCTAAGGATAAGACTAATATTTACTAAGTTAGGTCTAATGTAAAAATTAGTAGGTATCTAGACGTTCCCTAGATATAGCCTTATTTGTACCTCCCTAATTATTTTAATACTATGTGACAAAAATGATATTATGTTTGTTGTATTTATTAGGTAAATCCTTAGTCTAAGTTATCTAGCTATGCTTTCTATGATTATATTCCCTTGTAATCCTATATTAATAAGTCTAGGGAGAAGCTCCCCTTCTAGGTTATCTAGCTAGACTTATAGGTATAGTAAGTCTTATAAGCGATTAATAGTAGCCTATAGCTCTAAGATTATATTAAGCATGAAGTTTATCTAAGTAGGATTAACTAAATTCTACTAGGGTTTAACCTATTTTATATAAGCTCCTAGTCTCTCCTAAATTCGCTCCTATAAGGCTATATTAATCTCTAGTAGGGGCGTTATTAGTAAGCCTGTTTTAGCTATAGCTTTATTTTTCTTATTCTCCTTAAGAGTTTCCTTTATTAATTAAAGGATAAAGTTAATCTAATATCTAGGATTAATTAGTCTTAGATTTGGTTTCACGCTAAATATCTTTAAAGGAGGAGCTAGCCTTAATATGTCTCTGTTATAGTAGTAGATATCCTCTACGCCTTTTGTTTATAAGAGACATTTATTACTAACTGCCTTTGCTAGTGTTAGCATAATTTAGTAGATATCTTAAAAGGGCACTCTGACCTTCTTCTAAAAGACCTTATTATATAATTAATCTAGAATCCTCTGTCTAACCTTATTTAATAGATCCTTTTTGCCCTTAGTTACTAGAGGGTCTTCTTAAGGAGGTTAAGCATAAGGTTAATTAGGTTAATAACGCGGTTGCTGTCCTTCTACTTTATTATCTATAATATCTTTAATCCTTAGATATTTTGCTAATTGTTCTCTAATAGCTATGATCTTTATAATAACCTCTTTGTCTTCCTCTTCCCTTATGTATAGCTTTTCGAAGGTAATAGCTAATACTATGCCTAATGTCTTGCGTTTTAAGATTAATATTATATTAATCTCTCTTTTAGGTTAAAATTCCGCTAGATTAAACAAACCCTCTATCTAATTAAATACTTTCTATTCTTCTAGTGTTATTTCCTAGCTTAAGCCTCTATAAGGGCTATGTTCCTTAATTCGCGGAATTATATACGTAATCTTATAGTTCTTAAAGTACTTAACCTAGAACATAGCTAGTCTACGTGTATAGCTACTAATAGAAATAAATCTTATAAGTAAGACTAGGGGTATGATTTAATGTCTTATATTATCTCTAATTACTAAAATGCAAACTACTAGGTTATATACAGCGAACTTTAATATCTTATTATATTTTAAGGCATTGCACTTTATGGCAATATACGATTCCCTATTGCAGTAGTAATAATAATTTGTCTAGTAGCCTTTTCCTAATATTATGTTTGTTTTAAAATAACACTCCTTATCTAGATTAAATAAGCTTATATAGTTTATCTAATAAGTCTATTATTATTTCCTAGGGTAGATGCTATACTTCTCCTTAAGTTACTTTGCTATATTAATTTCTTTTGCTACCTAGGCTATAACTATGATTTTTAACTCCACTAGCTACTTTATTAGGTCTTCTATTTAATCCTAATATTTAGCTAATCTAAGGCCCTCTTGCTGTCCTATATTAGTGTTAAACAAAGCAGTCTTTTTGTCCTATTCTAATAAATTGCTTAGGGATAAGCAATTCTTTTAAGTAGCCTAGTGACTATTAAAGGCAGCTTAATTAAATAGCTCTTATATTTTAAAGCTAAAGTCTTTTTTATCTAAAGCTTAATTGTCTATATTAGAGAATTCCAGGTCCTTATTCTTAAGCTCTAGGTATGTATAAATATACACGTTAAGTGCTATCTAAAGTTATTTGTACTATATTACTAATATCTCCTTATAAGTGAACCCTTTTTAGTCTATAAAGCTTAAGATTAAATGTTCTAGAATAGCCTTATAAATATAATTAGACTAGGTTATAGTGGTTCTCTATCCTATTAGGTCTGTGTTAGATATTAGGGCGTAATGCTTCTACAGCTAGTAATAGGTCTGTTATAGACTCGAGCTATAAGCTCGGGTTAAGTCTGGCTCCGGAAAGTACGCGGACTATGTGCGGCTAGGTTAGGGCTGTACGCGGACTACGCATAGGCCACGCATAAGTTACTATAAATCTAGGCACTATGTAACTACTAGTGTAGTTTCTTTTTTCTTTTATAAGAATAATATTCTTACTTTAAATACTTATAAGTAAAAGCTATAAGGCTAGTTCTTAATATATATTATTCTTTACTATAGAAATATATTAACTAGCGGATATACTATTACTATAGGATAGGATAAATACTAATAAGTTAGTAATATTATAATACTTACTTAAATAGTAGGTAAGGTAAATTAAGTACTTAACTAATAAGCATAATATAGCACTCATACTAATTTAGCCTAAGCAAAAACCCCTTCCTACTAGGCCCCCCTTTAATAGTAATAGGGTTTTATTTATAGCTTAAAAAGGCCTAATAGCCTATAAGTTACTTATAGATAAGGATTTTATTAGTAATAAATAGGACTAGTAGTGTTTTATTTACTAGAACCTATCTCCTAAGGTATAGGTATAGGTTATACCTTTTTTTAAAAAAGGCTATTTACTTAACTATTACCTAGAGTAGCTTCTTAAATACCTTAGGGAGATATTTAATAACCCTTATTAATAGGAATTAGCTATTATAGAACTTAATTAGTTAATATAATAATAAAATAAGTAATTTAGTAACTTCTATATTTATTTTAAATAGAAATTAGCTCTAGCTAGGGGGCTTAATTAGTTAAACTTAGTGAAGTTATCTAAGCTATATATAGCGCTTAATAAATAAATAAGAGACTATAGCGTAGGTTAGGATATACCCTAGGCTAATTATGTTTCTATAATAGCTTACTATTAAAGCATTACACTAGATATTAAATCCTACTAATTAGAGGAAAGATACTAGACATAGAGATATAGTAATTAGGCGCCTAACCTAAATAAGACTAAGGTATATAATAAGGACATGCTAATAATAGATATTTAATCTATAGCTATAATAGGGACTTAATAAGGCTTTAGAAAGTCTATAGAATACTAAAGGTTAGGTAATAAAGGGGGCAGTAAATAGGCTAAATAGGTTACCTAAGACATACTTAATATACGCTATAATAAGGGGAAATATATATAATATAGCTCCTCTAAGAATTTTATTGTGGCATGCTCTTTACGACCTACTATCTAGCTATAGAAGAAGTCTTCTATTAATATTTATAATATAGAGGATATAACTTCTATAGACTTAGATATTAAGTCTATAGTATAGTTAGGAAAAGAGTAACCCTATTATTAAGTTATTTAATAAGGGATAGGGGAAGAAGGTATAGAGAGGCTTTATAGTATATAGTTATTACTAATAAGGACTATAAAGAGATCTAGAATAATAAAGATTTATTCCCCTTCTTAGTTCTTACTTTAATTAATAAGACTACCTTTATAAATACTTAAGTTAACATAGGCTATAACTACTACGCTGCTATAAGTGAATGCTTAGTCTAAAAGCTTTAATTAGAATGCCTCCCTCTTCTAACTAAGAGGTTAGTTTACATAGCTATTAGTGTGAAATAAGGGGTATTGAAATGTAGGGAGCTAGTTGCCAGCTGGCAACAGCTGTACAGGTGTAGCTCTACGGTCAGGGACTAATAGAACCACCACGTTAAATATTTAACGCAACGCAACGGAAGGTTGTGGCAATTATTAACTAATAGAATTCAATCTAGATGACTTTTATAATATCTTATATACTAATAGAATTGATTTTAGTGACGTTGTACAGGCAATGCGGCTATTAGATTAAGAGGCCTAGCTATCTAGCTAGATTAAAAAGATCTTCTTCCTCTTATATACCCACTAACTATATTAGTGAATCTAGGCTACTAAAAGGGTCTTAAGGGCTACTTTTGATTTTCCGCAAAATTTATTTATATGTAAAATCCAAAAAATCAACTCACTACTATATAAACTAGCAACCTATATGCACTAACTTTTAGTCTAAAAAATATTCCTATATAAAATAAAAGCCCTGTCTTTAAGCTTTAATTTACTATATGCAAGACTTTTATATAACCTCTAGTTAAAGAGAAAATCGCTATTAAAGATAGCTATAGGGTAACCTATGTGTAGGGTAACCTGCTTACGTTACCCTAGCTTACCTAATTACTAGTGGCGCTGTGATTGTGGCTACGCTTGCAGCCATAACGCAATTGATTAATTCACAATTGATTTGGATTAGTTATCCACACGGTCGGTCGCAGCTGTTAGGCTTGCAATGCAAGCTAGTAATAGAAAGGTCCTTTGACTAGAAAGGGCTAAAAATAGGTCTTATTTTTAACAAGGGGGAAAAGAGAGCTATAAGAAATGATTATATATATTATATATTGTTTGTTTTTAGTTAGATTTAGATGGATAGGAAACGCTAATTATAGTATATATAATCCTAGGACTAATAAGGTAACTTATCCTTAGTACACTATAAATAGAATAAAATAAAATTACCTTAGATATAATATACTAATAGGTGTGCGTGGAATTAGCAAATAGTTTGCGTATCTAGGCTATAGTTAATAGAAAGGTTAATTAACCTACGATATTTATCTTAGGTTTAACCTTTACTAGAATAGTATAGCAAGCAAAGAGATAGAAGAAACATATTTAGCTTTACGCTATAAGCCTATAGAAAATTATATCTATTTTGTAAATTAATGTAACCCTAAAGGCTATAGAGGAGGAGCTTCTTGCTTCCTTACTAGAGGCGCTTTAGGACTTTAAGGATTTATTTTAGGAAAGTAAGGCAAATATTCTACTACTACACTAAGGGAAATTAGACTACTATATTTGCCTTAGGCATAACATAGATAGAAACAAACCTAACCTACTATAAGCACTATTATATAATATGCCCTAAGAGTATTTACTTAAGATTTAAAAGCAAGTAATAGACTTAATAAATAAGGGTTAGATCTAAGTAAGTTTATTATTAGCAGTAGCCCTAGTATTATTAGTAAAGAAACCTAGTGGTAGTTAGAGGTGCTATGTAAACTATTATACCTTAAATAAGATTATAGAATAGGACTATTATCCCTTACTATTAGTAAAGAAGATACTATATTTATTATTAGAGGCAAGGTAGTTTATAAAGCTAGATATATAATTAGCGTTTTACTATATACATATTACTAAAGGTAAAGAACACTAAATAGTATTTCGTATAAGATTTAGTTTGTTTAAGTAGTTAGTATGCCTCTTAGGTTAGTAAGCATACCTATAACCTTTTAAAGGTATATTAATAGCGCCTTAAGTAGTATCCTAGGTAATTATATTACTACATATCTTAATAATATCCTAGTTTACTTAAGTGGATTATAAAAGGACTATATATAGAAGGTTTATAGTGTGCTATTTAGACTATAGTAAGCTAGTCTAAACCTAGATATTAAGAAATATGTGTTTATAACTAAGGAGGTTAAATACCTTAGGTTTATTATCTAGGTAGGGAAGGTAATCTGCCTAGATAAGGAGAAGATTATAGTAATTTAGGATTAGGAGGCACTAATAAGGGTCTATAAAGTCCGCGGGTTTCTTAGATTTACTAACTTTTACTATGATTTTATACTAAAGTTCTTAGACTTAGCAGGCCCTTTAATTAACTTAATAAAGAAGGGAGCCCTATTTTACTAGATAGAGGAGTGTAATAAGGCTTTTAAGGTATTAAAGGTAGCCTTTATATTATACCTAATCCTAACTTAATAGGATTCTAAGAAAGACACATTAGTAAAGGCAGATTATTCTAGTATAGTATTAGGGGGTTATCTCTCTTAGTTTAGTAATAATAGTATCTTACACCTAGTAGCCTACTATTTAGCTTAATTATAGGCTGCTTAATAGAATTACACTATTTATAATAAGGAACTACTAGTAATTATTTCCTACCTTAAGGTATAGTTAGTAAAGCTTTAGAGTGTAAGTAAACTATTTATAATATTAATAGACTATAAAAACCTTAAGTACTTTATAGTGCTAAGGGAGATATTAGAATAATAGGCATAATAGGCAAAGACTCTAGCACTCTTTAACTTTTACTTATAATATAAGCTAGGCATATAAGCGGAATAACTAGACATACTATTATAACATTATCTAGATAGGCTAAAAATAGATAGAGCAAAAACCTTAATTATTTAATCTATAATAAGCCCTATGAAATTTAGCTTTAAGAGGGGATAACTATATATTTGCCTTAAGCCTATTATAGTAATAGAGGGGGTTATTATAAATACTAGTTTAGCCCTATTAAGGAGTCTTCCTACTAGTAAGTTATCATTTATAAACAAACACCTCTAATCCCTATAGGACTAGTCTATAACCTAGGATAAAGCTTATAGGTTATAGGTTAATATAGTGGTAATAAGGGCTAGGAAGTTCCTAAATACTGCTAATATAAGAGAGTAAATCGCGGACTATTAGATTAGCGTAAAAGGGGCGCTTTAATTCTAAGGGCGGATATAGGTTCCTAAATAGGAACCACTAACTATAATATTAATATAATGGGTTTATAACTTACCCTTATTAGGTTACCTAGGGTAAAATATAACTTTTAAGGCGCTTTAAAGGGACTTCTATTAGGATAGCATATTATAGGATATAGCTTATTTTATATAGAACTGCTACTATTATAGAGGGAGGAAGAGCTAGTAACTATAATAAGGCTTGTTAAAACTAATCCTACTACTAGATAGGTACTAGTTATAAATATCTATTAACTTTATAACTAACCTTCTAGCCTAGGGTTAGGAGTAGCTAAGGTTCCTAATGGTTATTATAGATTAGCTATCTAAGTATGTTTAGTTAAAGGTAATAATATTAATAGTAGCTAAGGCATATGCGAAATAATTTAAGCATTACTAGTGGCGCTTCTATAGGTTCCCTATATAGATTATTATAGACTATAGGTTAGATTAGCTTAGTAATTTCTAGACTAAACTCTATAAGGGAGTAGGTATATAATAATTACTTTCTATATTATACTACCTATAAATAGATAGTAATATAAAGAGGGCTAACTAGGAGGTATAAGCTATTTTACGTATAATGCTATCTTTCTCCTAGTTTAAATAGCTAGACTACTTACTAGCCTATTAACTAGTATTAAATAATAGGGACTTATTAGTAACTAGAGTAAGCGTAAATATAGCCTTATATAGGTTTAATATGCCTATAATTTAGGAGTTATTTACTATAGGACTATTTATAATATTAGTAAAGGGAAGGGCTTAGGCTTTCTTATAGCACTTAAAGGATAGTATAGATTTAATATAGGCTATAAGAGCTTTTATTTAGTAGTGGTAATAGGAGGAGATAAATAGTAGGTATAGGCTAGTAAAGCGGTTTTAGGTTAGGAACTACATATAGCTTAGTCTTTATAATATTAAAATAAACTAACCTTATAAGAAGTTAGACTAGGTTATAGCTAAATATAAGGTGCTTAAGGTCCCTATACCTTTAACTATTAAACTAGATATCCTAAGGGGACTATACCCTATCTTTTATATTAACCTAGTATAGTGTATAGTAAGTAATCCTTTGCTAAGTTAGAAACTAGCTAATAAATAACTACTACTAGACTTAGTTATAATAGATACTAATAATAATCTCTTAGAGTTTTAGGTAAAGGAAATTTTAGTGGCTAAGAATACACTAGGTTAAGGTTTAAACTAGAATATCTTAGTTAAATAAAAAGGCTATGTCTAGCTAACGTAGGAACTATTAGAAGGCTTATAAGATATAGAGGCACTTAATTAATTTAAGTTATAATAGGGTGATATATGGATAAATAATAGCCCTAAAAGGGTATAATTTAATTTAGCTATAGAAAATTAATATAACTAGTTTCCCTCTAGTGTACGCGCACTTTAGCGCTAAGTTTTTACCTAAATAAAAATTAATTAGGAAGGGAGGGGGCTACTACTATTTCCTTTATAGCATTAGTATTTATTCTCTATAGTATAGGCTAATACTACTATGTTTTTAGCTAGGATATAGGTATTAGCTAATATTTATTATACCTAGGCGTTGCCTTACTCCTATATAGAGATTAACTAGGTTAAGTTATTATTTATAGTTTATATACTATAAAAAAATTTAGTAGCTAGGTTATTATAGCCCTAGTAAGTAAGGGTAGTGTTAGTAAGTATAAGTTATTATGCCTTAGATGCTCCCTAGGCGTAGGTAGTACCTATAGGAGAGGAGGCTAGAGGTTAGGCCTTAGCTAGATTAATTTAAGCTATAGCTAATATACTATTAAATTACTTTTAGTAAAACATAAAGGTTTTTATTAGGATAGTGTATTATCCCTTAATAAATATAGTTTACTTTATAGCTAGGGTTTTAATAGCTTATCTAGTAGCTAAAAGGTTCTTAAGATACTTAAATATATAATAGAGTTTTAGGTTAGCGCTATAGAGATATATCTCCTAGATATATAAATAATAGGTAACTTAGTAAGGGGCGTAAGCCTAGTTTATACCTAGGGTGTATATATATTCTCCTTTAGTATATAGGTTATTTATATAAGGGCTATAGGGGAACTTATACTCTTTACTATTAGAGAGAGCCTTATTATCTAAGTTACCTTCTAAGATATACTTACTAAGGTAAGTACCCTTACCTAGGCTAGGAGAAGGAGGAGAAAGTAAGGGAGGTAAGGTAGCACTAGTAAGGGCTAGGATAATAGTAAGATTAAATATAGTAAAGGCAGAAAGGGAATAAAAAAGGGGATAGATAATTATTTAGGCTTAAGGAGAGGGAATAAGAAGGATATATAAGGAGATATTATAATAATAATAGGTTATAAGAGTTTAGAATTATAGGGGGGGGATAGGAATATTTATATTTCTAAGGGCATAAGGTCTAGCTCTAGCTAGAGTATATATTATTTACTTTTAAAAGATAAGCTAGGGATAGATAAAGGTAATATATTATATAATTATTTAATAGCTAGTTAGTAATAAGGGTATTACTTAAGGTAAAGTTAGGATTTTATAGGTAAAGGTAAGATTATAAAATAGCTATAAAGGTAAGGGAGTAAGTAAGGTATAGAGATAGCTAGTAGTAGGTATAAAAATAGGGTAAGCTAGTGTTTTTAGAGGTAGGGTTAGAGTAAAGTAAATTTACTTATATAATAAAGAAGGTTAGAGTAGGGTAAACTTATGCTAAAAAAATTTTATAGCTTATATAAAGGACTTATAGCCCTATAGTATATATTACTTAAGGGGGTATGGTCTTTACCTATACTAAAGGGTACCTTACTTAATAGGATATAGTCTTTACTTACACTAAGGTTAGTTCCTATATATAAGGGGACTATAATCTTATTACTTACTTATTTTTAACTAAAAGGGAGAAGGGAGAGGTAAGTAAGGGGGTATATTATAGACTTAAGCTATAAGCTTAGGTTAAGTCTAGCTCTAGAAAGTACGCAGACTGTGTGTAGCTAGGTTAGGGCTACACGTAGACTACGCATAGGCCACGCATAAGTTACTATAAATCCGGGTGCTATGTAATTACTAGTGTAGTTCCTTTCTTTTTCTATAAGAATAATATTCTTACTTTAAACGCTTATAAGCAGAAGCCATAAGGCCAGTTCTTAACATGTCTCCTTAATAGTCTTTAGTTATATTAAATTCAGATCTTTAAGTTAACCTCTAGTGTTTTCTATTTAATCCTAGCTAGTTACATTAAACTATAAGAGCATCTTCTCCTTAGACTCCTTCTAAGTTTAAGATATGGTTAGTATCTTAACCACTTATTAGAGCTTTAGGTTAACATTACGCTTAAGTATCTTACGCTAATCTATCTTAGGGATACCTATTGCCTTTATTTTTGCCTTAAAGTCCTTAATAAAATCAGCTATATTATCTCCTATAAACTACTAAATATTATACCTATTTTACATGGTTATAAGAGATGTTTAATACACTATTATTTCTCTAAGAAGCTTTATAAAGGTTTTAGCATTAAGGCCTCTAAGAGAACTAGGTGCCTTAGGTTTATTATTAGGAGCCTTTCCTAGGTAATCTTTAAAGTAAGTTTAAACTAGACTAATAACTATCTTAGGATTAAATAGTTCCTAGCTAGCAATTAGAGTACTAGGTAGCAGTAAATCCTAAAGGTCCTTTAGGTGGCTTAGGTGCTTGCTTAGCCTTACTTTGCTTAGCTATTAGGAATAAGATAAAGTAAGCTTAGATATAGAGTTAGTTAATATTTCTTTCAATTAATCTTATAGAAGGGTAAGTGCTTAATTAAATATTATAATACTTATAAGACTTCTATAAAGGAAAACTTTTAATAGGGTAGTATCTATAGTTATAAGTAAACTATAAGTGAAGGCCACTAGTATAATTACATAGCTCTTTGTAATAAGCTATAAGACTCTAATGCATAGCTAAATAATAGCGAAATAAGCTATAGGTCCTTTAATTAAATAGTTTATAGTATTAGGTAGCGTTTTCTGTGTTTAAGTCTTGTATTTAGAGATTTTTAGCAAGGGATTAATAGCTTAGCTAGTGTTTACAGCGTATATCTCTAAGCTATCTAGCCTCCTTTTCCACGCTTCTATATAACACTAGTTTATATCCTTAGACTACCTTAGCTTAGCGTACTTAGATAGTCTTTCTTTTACGCCATAACTATTATAGAGTCCTAGTTAAGGCTTTAGATCTATGTTTTAGTGTAGGGATAATAAGATAAAAAGGGGGTCTTTACGTAGGTTAGCTTAGGAAATAGCTAAAAGCGTAATTAAACTTGCTTCTAATTAATCTTAGTCTATAGTAAATTAACTAGAGAATAGAAAAAGTCCTAGGGGTTTAAAACTGCGTTTCTTTACTAGTTTTATTAAGTGGAAAACAATACCTTAAAAGATATAATACTAGCCTATAGTTATAGGTAGTGGTGATGTTTACTTATATTAAAGGGTTAATTAAACTTAATAGTAGTAATTATAATAATAGCTAAACCTATCTCTTTAGATAGAGATAATTTAGATTAAATAGTTTGTTAGATTAGAAGTAACTTTTTAGTTAAGTTAGGGAAGTAATCTTATTAATTTATCTTATTAAACTAAACATAATATTAGCCATAGTAGCGCTAGGTATTTAAGTTAAAAATCTAGAGTTAGGAGTGTATAAAGGGCCTTAAAAGAATCTAGATATAGGTGGTCTCTTTATAGATTAAATGGTCCCTATATCCAGATAACTAATATCGTTATCCCCTGTTATGTCATCTATCCTCGTGATCCCCTTGTGCCTGTTATTGTTAAAATACATAAGCCTAAGACCTCTATAGGGCACCTGGATGTGCAATTCCAGGGGGGGTGTT